>JAANDH010000575.1:0-108532 GCA_011799765.1 Nymphaea thermarum
AATGTTAAGATTTTGGGGCATTTTGTCATGTATAGAAATGTGTTTTGTATGAATTGAAATGCTTATATCAATGAAAGTCGCCCCATTATTTTGTATTGCTTGGCTCTTTGTCTTTCTGAACTGTTGTGTAGTCGCACCTCGATGCTTTAGGTTTAAAGAAAAAAAAAATGTTTGAGTGTCAAAAGGTCGGGGTGTGACAACAAGTGAATTGTGGAGAAACAAAATCCATCGTTGCCAAGGAATCAATAAATGGATACAGCATTCATGGTTAGATTGCAAATCTGATATATTCAGGATGTGCCTAAAAAAATTTCAAGCAAGTCATGATGAAGGAAAAGCAAACCTACATCAAATAGCCAGGTAAACTTTTACTCTTTAATTGTTACGCATACAAATTTATTTCTTCATACTTACATATGCCATAGTTTAATGAGCGACTTCTAAAGGCAAAGAGTCCAAAAACTTCTGACTGTTGCTCGTACCCAAATGTTTCACAATCATGTACCTGCATACTTATGGGGCGATGCCATACTCATGGCTTGTTACCTGACCAATCGTTTACCATCATCCTCAATTGACAACAAAGTACCTATCAAATTTGTTTATCCCAATCGGCCCTTATTTCCCATTGTAACCAAGTATTTGGTTGTACTTTTTTGTTCACATCCTTGAGCCCAAACGTGATAAACTTGTTGCTCAATCCATTAAGTGTGTCTTCATTGGCTATCCTCGAAACCAAAAAGGTTACAAGTGCTTTGATCTGTTAACTCACAAAAAGTATATCAGTGTGAATGTCACTTTCTTCGAGTCTCAGTCCTACTCTAGTCCTACTTTTGTGTCCTCTAAGGTGTCTTGTTCTATTCTTCTACCTATTCCTCCAGTCCCATTATAGTCTTTTCCTTCATCAACTCCGACTATAAATCGGTTCCAAGAACCTCCATTGGTCTACACACGCCGACAAGATCCCTCTCATGATCGACCATCAAGAGCCTTCAGGGTGTGAGCTCGACTGAAGTAAGTATACTTGACAGTGATCTATCTCGGGACCTATCTATAGCCCTGCGCAAAGGCAAGAGACAACATATCATGCATTCTATCTTACAATTTGTTTCCACTTACCACCTTGATGATAATTTACAGTAGTTCCTTCATGCTATGTCAGTTCATACTGTACTGACTAGTCATCAACAGGAATTACTAGACCGTAAATGGCAACAAACTATGCAAGATAATGGTGGACACTCTCTTATAGCATCGTACCTGGGAGTTGGTTGACCCTCCTTCAAATTGTGATATTGTTGGCTCCAAATGTGTCTTTCTAGTCATGTACCATTCAGATGGATCCATAGAAAGCTATAAGGCTCGATTAGCGGCTAAGAGATACACTCAGACATATGGAGTTGACCTCTTTGAGACTCTCCTGTGGCTCGGTTAGGTACTATCGACTCATTATCTTTGTTGTCATACACTCTGATTGGCCTAGGTATCAGTTGGATGTGAAAAATTCCTTTCTCTATGATGACCTTCAGGAGACTGTATATATGCAACAACCCCCAAGGTTCAAGCAATAGGAGGAGTGTGGGAAACTGTGTCGTCTGAAGAAGGCAATTTATGGACTCAAACAAAGTCTCAGTGCATGGTTCCACAAATTATTTGAAGTTGTTTCATAGTGTGGAGTTAAAAAATCTCCTTTGGACCATTTTCCATTCATCAAAAAGACTTGCAAATGCACAGTTGTTTTAATGGTATATATTGATGACATTATCCTAACAAGTGATTGTGATCAAGAGATTTCAGTTACAAAGACTTTCCTTCAGAGAAACACTTTGTCGAGATTTTAGTTACAAAGACTTTCCTTCAGAAAGACTTTGTCACAAAAGATCTTGATCACTTGCGATATTTTCTTGGGATTGAGGTTGCTCATAACAAAGAAGGTGTAGTTTTGTCTCAGAGGAAATATGTACTTACCTACTGCATGAATGTTACGAGCCAAGCTGGCTAATCTTCCTATGAACCCATGTCTTCATCTTTATAATAATCAATCGGAGCTAGTGGATTCACGATCTTACAGGTCTCTCATTGGCAAACTTCTTTATGTCACAGTGACTAGACCAGACATTAGTTTTGTTGTTGGGACACTAATTCAGGTTAAAAGCGTGAAAAAGTCCACTTGGGACGCTGCGTTAATGGTTTTGAAATATCTAAAGTCATTCCCGGGCAGAGGCCTGCTATTCAAGAAAGGTGAATCTCTAGAAATTGTTGTTTACAGTGATGCTGACTACGCAGGGTCTATTGACGACAAAAAATCCACCACAGGCTTTTGTATCTTTGTTCGAAGTAACATCATATCATGGAGAAACAAGAAATAAAACATAGTTTCTAAGTCAAGTGCAGAATCCAAATATAGAGCAATGGCTGAATCGGCTACTGAGATGACTTGGGTTAAATCTGTGCCAATAAATATTAGTGTTCATGTTCCTCTTCCTATGAAAATGTGTTGTGATAACAAGACTGTCATTTACATTGTAAATAATTTAGTATTTCATGAGAGAACAAAGCACATAGAGGTGGATTGTCATTATAATCGGGATCTTATACAAGAGGTGTTGAGTCTATGATTATGTAGCTTCTGAAGATCAGGCCTCTCTCTCTCTCTTCCCCCATCGTATTCAACATTACCAGATTTTTATGAAATAATATATGATATCACTATCTAAATAGGAAATAGTGTGGTAAAAGAATGAATTGTGGATGTGAACTAAGACAAAGCAATCATAAAACAAAAAACTTACAGATGAAATCCCAGCAACAGGCGATTCGACAAAATATAGAAGTTGGGATCCGATACGTGGGAGAAAATTCTTCTTCTCTGTATCTAATTGCCAACAAACAAGAACTCCTTCCTTTCCACCTGTAAGATAAATTAGAAGATAAACAAAACGGCGAAAAGTGCAGACTAGTACAGAAAAGCAAATGTGTAAATCATATATAACATTCAACTGAAAAAGGCCCGGCCGTAATCAGAGGTTTCTCTACCTGAAAACAGATATGCTCCATCAGAGGAAAATGAAAGAAGTTTCACTGCAGTTGGATGCCAATGCCATGTAGAACAAGAATCAGCATCATCATTGTCTCTCACACCAGGCTCCTCTTCATCAACATTAGCCACCCTTTTATTAAGATAACTTCCATTCTGAGAAAAGGTTCTTTTTCCAAACCCTCTCCATATCAAAATTCTTCCTGTGATATCACCACCAGCAACAATCCTTTCATTTGGATGAAATGCTAGAACTGTCAATTGTTTGGTATGGTGTAGCTTTAACTTCCTGACCTCACATGGACTGAAGTCTTTGGTCGGGAATTTCCATATGAGGAGTTTGTTCACACTGCATGTACCAAAGAAATCTCCAGAGCTGCTAACTACCAGAGGTTCAACTTCTGATGTCTACAATATGAGAAGCAGGTGTCAAACAATTTGCGGGCCCATATAACCATAGTTGACATAAAAAGGGTAGTTTACCGGTGAACGAAAACACAGAGAATACACATGAACTGAGACATCTAAACCTGTTCTTTTTTCGCTTAACTTGTATTAGATGGATCCACTTAGAGTTAGGTTGAGGGATATTTTCTTTCTTCAATATGCATTCGCTGCAAAAGCTATCATTGCCAAACCAACTAGGCTTAGTATCAACCTTCATTGAGACGAAAAATGTGGCTGCATGCTTGAAAGAAGAAACATGCACTAACATTTGAAAGGAACAAACATCCTTAATAATAGTTTATTCTCCAAAACACAAAAAGGATTCTATGTATTTCTGCAGCATATGCATCAAAGAATAACTGGTGGACAATTTGAATGCTGTAGAATCTTTTTATAACCTCCTGCATTTTCTCTCAAGCACACAACAAACATACACATGTACATAAGACAGACATACACACACATGCACGCATCAGAGTGAGAGCAAGCGAGAGAGAGAGTATGCTAACCTCTGTTAAGATCCCTTCAATCACACGGGATTTTGTCAAGTTAACCACACGAACTTGACACTTCCTTGCTTTCTGCTGCCCACTGCCATTACTAATGGGAGCAGTATGTTCAACAGAAATAAATGCGTACAAACTTGAAAACTTATTGCCTTTATCAGATAAAATTGATATCATAGGAATCACCTGCAAGAAAACAAGAAAAGTAGAAGACAAATTTCAAAATCAGTTATAAGTTTGTAACTATGAGTATGACCGCTTGCAAAAGTAGGATCTTTAAAAAGAAATTGCATAACAAACACATATAAACCAGAATATCTCAGTAAAAGCAACCTTTAACAAATGAACTATCTAAATGCAACAGGATCAGCATTTCAATTACAAATAGCAAAAGGTATTACCAACCAAGGCTCAGTTGATGTATTACAGTGTTGTCAACCAGATCCAATGATGTGGGGATTTAGTATTCATTCTGATTTCTGCAGATTCTATCTAACACATCAGTAGCTTCCAAAGCATGCATGGAAGATGGATAGATTTAAACTAAAGTAAACACCACATTTTAGTTTAATTGGCAGCAACTTTGACAAATTCATACTGCTGTCACAAGTATCCCTTGTTTCCCCAAAAATCACATTTAAAATAGTAAAAATAAGAAGAACAAATTACAAAAAAAATGATTAACAGTTGGGTTCAACTTGTAAAAGATAACTAATAAGCATTCAACTTTTGAGAGAACTTCACAATGAATTGTTTGCTAAAAGAAAACATTATTTTCTGATATAATAAACATAGCTCACATAAACAACCACCCTTCTGTTGGCTAAAGAAAATTTATTTCCAGAGGGGCATTTTGCCACTTCATAAAAAATAATTAGTGTTTTCTTTTGGTAGCAGGTCTTTGAAATTTCTCTTAAACCCTCGAAAACCTACTTTTTAGAAGGATGTGGTGCTTTTTTGTAATTTGTACAAAAATAGTAACAACCCGACCCACTCCTGAGCTCGGGCCCCTGGTTTGACAGATCCCAACCCATCACCTAGCAGTTTCAGTTCCAACCTCAAATAGACTATGAACCAGAACAATCATCTCATTAATGGCCTCCCTTTATAAGCCCTTCAAGGGCCTTCACAATCTTCGATATGGGACTAAACTTTTAGGTTGTTACAATACACCCCCTTTAAGGCACAGGCGTCCGCGCGTGTGGGACCCCAAATCCGAGTGTTGAACCAAGCTCTGATACCAGAGTAACAACCCGACCCACTCCTAAGCTCAGGCCTCTGGTTTGACGGATCCCAACCCGCCCCCTAGCAGTTTCGGTTTCCACCTCAAATAGATTAGGAACCAGGACAATTATCTCATTAATGACCTCCCTTTATAAGTCCTTCAAGGGCCTTCACAATCTTCGATACGGGACTAAACTTCTAGGGTATTACAAAAATATTTTGTAATTTTTTTGTGCTTTTTGCAATTTTTTTGAATAAGTAAAAACGAAAGCATGACATTTTGAACTACCACCAAAAGGAAATGTCGTGTTTTAATCCCAATATAATCGGGCTTATCGGGCCCACCCGGGCTGGCCAGATAACGAGTCAGACCAGCCGGGTACCTTTTTGCCAAACAAGTACCAGGTACCCGGCGGCGGCCCGGTGCCTTCTTTTATTTGTTTTTCCATCACATGATGGAGGAAGGGGGGAAGGAGGACCACCCCCCACCCCTTTTTTCTTCCTCTCCCCTTTCCTCCACACACATAGGGTTAGAGGCAAGGGGAGGTCTGCTGGCTCCACCCCTGCCTTCACAAGCGGGGCTGCCTCAACACCTCCTGGCAGGCAGTGGGGCTCATGTTGGGAGAAGAGGAGGGTGGGGAAGAGAAAGAATGTCGAGGGAAGAGAGGCATTGGGAGAGAGAGAAAGGGATTGATCTAAGTGGACTGATTCTAAATAGGATGGCTCAGATTCGATGTCTCTGAATGTCTAATTTAACTAAAATCAGCATTCAGGGATATATATATATATATATATATATATATATATATATATATATATATATATATATATATATATATATATATAAAGAGAGAACGAGAGAGAGAGCTGGTAACTAGCAGATTTGATCGAAACCATATCCAATGTTGATCATGGAGACCTTGAAAACTGTAAACCTTTTTAATGTTCCCAAATTTACCTGCATCTTCCATCTGTTTCTCAAGCAAGAGACATGGGTACAATGTTTTTTCTTATCTAACGATTGTATTTTATAGGATTGCAGCAGTGCTAATCCAGGAAATGGATTGAGAAAGACCATAAAAGAGCAAATCTGTATTACATGGGTTTTCTTGTTTCAGACCAAAACTTTTGTGTAATAATGTAAAGAAAATAGACAAACTTCATAAAAGATTAGGACATCCTGTTAAAAAAATTATCTCCTTTCTCCTTTGTTAAGAAACTTTGTAAAGAAAATTTTTTTTTTTTGGTAAAGATTTTATCTTGAGAAAAATGGAAGCACTCCTATTTGGTTCAAGAAATTTTTTCTCCTTTCAACCTTCGCATTGATACATTTGGGTGCATGGAGACCAACACTAGTGGTAGCAGAAGGAGGTTTTTTCTCTTATGTTATTTTTCCTTGTTGAGTTTACTTGATTCACATAGATATACTTCTCAAATTCAAAAAAAAAAAAAAAAAAAATTCATAGTTTTAAAATTTTTCACAAAAATCTCTAAAACCAATCTAGTGCTAATGTCATTATGCTTAGAACCGGCTAAAGAGGAGAATATCTTATCAATGAATTTAGGAAACATTTAGAAAAAAAAAATAAAACCATACATTAAACAAATTGTCCAAAAACACCTCAATAAAATGGTTCTAAAAAATAATTTTTGGCTGAAGGTATCCTTGTCGCTGTTTATCTAATCACACGATGCCTTCAAAACCTTCCTCCTATTAACGAATCTTTAGAAATTGGTCTTGATTGTAATAAACAGTATTTGGTTGTAAATTTTTTATCAAATTCATAAACCTTCTAGCCAATTTGGCTTTGCTGGAAATATATCTCAAAGTTCAAATGAATATTCTTTTCTTCATGCGCCTGTTATGGTTGATGATTATCATGATGTTGATTCTGACATTTTAGTTTCTTTGATAATCCCACAAGCAAAAGTTTAGTATGTCATATTTAGAATTTTTAACTTATTTCTTGATATTAAGGTAACCCACTCATCAAGAATATATCTCTTCTCTCAAACTAAATTAGCCTCTAGTGTTGATACAGTTAAATGGTGGACACTCCATAAGCTCTTAACATGAAAATGAAGATTAGTGATGGAAGACTTTTTACAAATGCAAGTCCTCACAAACAACTTATTGAAGCTATCTCTTAGGTTCTTACCATCACTAGTCCTGACATCTCACACTGTTCACATGGTTAGCCAATTTCAATATGCATCAACTACAGTTCACATGGAACCCCTACGTATTGTCAAATAGGTTTAGAGTAGTCTCACCAAGGGACCCTTCTTGTCCTCATCATCTTTCGAGCTCACAACTTATGCAAATGTTCACTAGGGAGGCGAGTCTGACAATCATCACTCTACAACATTAATAATGTTTGGAAAATTTATTATATCATCGAGGTGCAAAAAGCAACAAAAGATCATTCTTTCATCAATTCAAATTGAATACTGGATGATGGCTACAGCTACTTATGAGCTACACTAGATAAAAGGTCTTTCTAAACATAGCCACAAATAACATTTCGGTCCCTCGGAGTTTTAACAAGTGATTTTTTCCTCAGGTATAATACGGCAAGCTTGAAAAAAAGGGAAAAATACGATAAAAATATGGCAAATTTTTTGAAAATTTAAAAAAAAAACTAAAAATAGGGAAAGAATAAAGTGAGAAATTAATAACACAAACATCAAAAAATAAGTAGATTTGCAGCAAATAAAAAATACAAAATGAAAAAAAACTTTTGGCATTAAAAAACATGAAAAAGGTGACAAAAAACACGAAAAAAGTGTGTTTTTTTGTTTTTAACATTTTTTAGAAAAAAAAAAATTAAGTTTTAAATGGCAATTTATTTGTCGCTTTTTTCACGCTTTTTGTGACACTGCTTCTAAATGACAGAGGTGTCTATTTGAGTTCACAATTGAAGTTTTGCAGTGACAATAAGAGTGCTAGATACATTGCTTGTGACCATACATTTCACGAAATAATCAAACACATTTCTGCTGGGGAAGAATTTTTAAAGAACGTTACCGAGTTGCCATTCATCACAATCAAAGTATCAATTGATTGATTCCTTAACCAAAAACCTTTCTACTCCTCGTTTAGCTTCCTTCTTGAAAAGGTTTTCATCATCCAACAAGAAATTTAAGGGGGTATATTAGTATCTATATTTCTTCATTTCTCTCTTGTGTTTTTCCTTTTTGTTTTTTATTTTATTTTTCTTTATTATTTGTTTGGTCAAATCAAGCTTGATCAGACTTCAACTAGCCATTAAGCTAGTGCCAATGGCTTTAAATAGTACTGTTCTCTCCTTGTAATTTATAAATTGTAAATAAGGGATATTTTCCCATTGGATTTGTGTTAATGCAATTATTGATTATTCAGTTAT
Organism: Nymphaea thermarum; assembly: GCA_011799765.1. Taxonomy (NCBI): domain Eukaryota; kingdom Viridiplantae; phylum Streptophyta; class Magnoliopsida; order Nymphaeales; family Nymphaeaceae; genus Nymphaea; species Nymphaea thermarum. The sequence goes on from JAANDH010000575.1 coordinate 8,601, forward strand.
AAAGTTTTACTTTTATTGACATTATTGTCAAGTTACACTATGTAGGTTACTTCTTGCCTAGGCTCCACTAGCACTTTTAGCAACATCCTATGTTGTCAAGGCAACTGGGTGCTGCCTGGTGCCCAGGCAGAGCCTATGCCTAGTGGCCCTAGCCGAGCCTAGGGAAAAAAAGGTGACCATTTTTTTTTATTTTTTTAGTTATGTTAATATGTCAAGTTATTTTAACTAACTATTACTAATATTTAAAAGGTGGAGTAGTAATATAAAAAGCATAATCAACTTAAACAATAAAAAATTAGTTGTTGACTTCATTGAATATGCAAAATCAATAGAAGAAGTTTAATGTTACTTATTCAATGTAATCTAATACAAGTAACAAAAAAAAAAACTGAATCTAATCTCTAGAAGAAGGAATGTAAATCCGTAGGAAGGCTTTAATCCATCTGGACTTAGACAAAGACATAATATAATTGAAAAAAAAAAACAACAGTACATATTAGCAATGTTATAAAAGGCGTAGCGTATCGCGTATCGGTCGGGCTGACCTATACGCTGTATCGTAACGTATCGTAAACGTAGCGTAGCGTATCGTAAAATTAATTTTTTAATTTTAAAAAATATTTAAAAATCAGAAAAAATAGAGAAAAATTATTAAAAATCAGAAAGAAAACAAAAACTCAGAAATCAAGAAAAATGTNGTGTTTTAACCCGTATCGTACGATACGGGGGTGTATCGTCCGTATCGTACGATACGGCCCCCGTATCGCCCGTATCGTGCGATACGTGTACGATACAGACGCGTATCGTTTTTAAACAGTGTATCGTATAGGTTTTCTTGACCTATACGATACGTATCGTACGATACGCGTCCGTATCGTACGATACGGATAACACTGCATATAAGTACATAACAGTAACAATACATATAAGAACATAACCATACTAATGTATAAATATAACAGGCATCACAATCTATGTCACCTGAGTGCGGGGTGCGGGTGCCGGTACGACACATCTCAAAAAAATTAGGTGCGGCGGTGCGTTGAAGATATTTTATTATTATTATTATTAATTTTTCGTAAAAATTGGATAACACGTCACCCGTTCTTGTACTATTATTATTATTATTGAAGATATTTTATTATTATTATTATTAAAATTTTACGGGTGGCGCGCCACCCGTCCTTGTACTCCGGCGGGTTGTAGCCCATCGTCCCGGCGACCTGAGTCGATAAGTGGTTTGGTTGCTAGACCCACATGAGTGAATTTGAAAAGAACAAATGCACATGAAATGTTTAGAGTTTAGTCCTGTATTGGTTTTTTAGAAAGAAAAAAGGAAGTATATAATGTATTTATCAATGCATTGAAGATTGAATGAAACACGTTGGGTGATGCAATACTATATAACAGGTATAACAGATCGTACGTAACAATATATACATATAATATGTATTACAATATATATAACAGGAATAACAAATTGTATTACAATACAATTTACATAATAGTATATACATATAAGTTTATAAATTATAGCAGGTATACATGATATAAGTATGTGACATAACCATACTAACATAATATAATAAAAAAAAGCTAACAGTACATAATGATAATATTGTACATATAAGTATACAACAGTAACAATACATATAAGTACATACCCATATTAACGGATACATATAACAGGTGTCACAATACTACATAATACATATTATATAACAGGCTAACAATATAGACATATAAAAGGTTGATCCAATACCATATAACAGGTATAACAGACTCTACATGACAGTATATACATATAAGTTTATAACATGTATTACAATACATATAATAAGAAGAACAAATTGTATTACAATACATATAACCTATGTCGCATGGGGTGCAGGGTGCGGTTGCTGATGCAGCAAGGTCCAAAAAAACTTCGGTGTGGGTGCCACAAGAAATTATTTTATATATATATATCACAATTAAATAAAAATTAACAAATACCCTCTACAAATCAACAAGGATTAGATCATTAGAGTTTTTAAGGAATGTTCCATCAACTGATTCAACAATTAAAAAAATAAAATGAAATTCATCATTCTTGTATTAATCTTTTCATCACTCGTAATTTATTAAAGGTTGCTGCAGTGTCTCGAAAACAACAGATAAACAACATAGGATAAGTGAAAATGTCATAAACTTCAGGGCAGCAGGTTCAAACCAGCAGCTAAATAGTAAGAATGTTTGTAATGAAGTCTACAAACTGATATCATAAAAGATAAAAGGTAGAAGAATAGTCTTCGCAAAGTATATTTCTCAAACATAGAAAGAAAGTGCTCATTGTATATGTGCATTACAAGGTAGAAACTCTATCGCTGTTAAACTCTGTGCGATGGATTTTCTATGCCTTCGATTTTTTTTTTTGTTTTTGTGCATTAGAGACTTAGAAACTTATTCTTAAATGTTCTGTTTGTTTCTGATTTTTTTTAGTTTCTGTTTAATCATCATTTTTTTAGTTTGATTCTGATTTCTGCATAAGGGGTTAATAACATAATATGTATTATGTTCTCTTTATTTCTGATTTGAAGTTAATATGCTCTCTTTATTTCTGAATTGTAAGTGAGTAATACTTAATACTTAACAATTAACATGACAATCGGCTAAGGCCTGATTAACATGAATCAGATTTTTTACTTTGGTTCTAGAGTTCTCCAATCTGTTACATGTTATTGACTTATTGTAGGCTATTGGATAAGGGCTGAGTTATAAGTTATTGTAGTTGTTTTTGTACATTTCTTACTTTGTTAGTTTGTTTTACTTTTGCATTATCATTTATGTATGATTTTTTTAAGGTAAAATGAGATGTAGATTTTATTGCTTCAGGATCTCAAGTGTTTGATACTTGATAGCTGCACAAAATGCCTAGATCGAAGGATTTATTTTGGTCATATGCACTTCAAAGTCATGAAGGGAAGTTGATTTGCAAATTTTCTTTTGAGCAATACAGCGAAGGAATTACTCGATTTAAGCATCATTTGGCTGGAATTCATGGCAATGTTGTTGTCTTATTAGTTTCTGATTTCTTTTATTTTTTTCTAAGGTTTAGGAAATTTTAGTATTTTTTTAATTTTTTAAAAATTACCACGCTTTTCCGTTTTTTCCTTGTATTTTTCAAGCTCGCCGTTATACATGAGAAAAACCTTGCAGTTTAAAACTCTGAAATGTTACTTGTGACTATGATGCATACATATAACAATATACATATAACAGCATAATCAACATAACGATACATAAAAATATGTAATCAATATAAAATAAAGTACACAACAATATATACACAATTAAGAAACTTTAATTGAAAGGGAAAGTGAATTTTCACTTTTTCTTAGACTAGGCGTGTTGGTGCCTAAGCGAGCCTAGCGCCAACCTAGGCGCCAACACATATCCCACTGCCTAAGTGGTGGACTTAGGCGATGGGTGTGGACTTATGCTTAGTCCACGCCTAAGTGAAGCCTTAACAACATAGAGCAACATAGCTCTATATCAATATTGTAATTGTTTCATCTTATACCAGTTGATATGTTGTGTATCAATGGCAAAAGTGAAGTGATAATTCTCAAGATCAGTGGTAGTCAAGCTCTATAATACATACTCGTAAATATAATATGTAAAATATCCTTGTGCATCTATCTACTTTTGTATATACACATACATTTCTCACTATTCATAATTATATCCAATGCCTTACTTTTTTTGGCATTTTGGATATTTTAATTTAAACCTCCATATTGATCTTACTTTAGTCAATGGAGTTGGACATGTCAGACTGCCTAATCCAGACTAGCTTTGAGGGCCTTGACCAAACCTATGCTTGACTTCCCAGTTGACAGCTTAGCTTGAGTATGCATGAATGAGTTGGATGCAGAAGAACAACTCAATATGGATGACTTGCTAGAATTAAAACAGAAACTATAATCAAGATTTAGGAACACATGGGCAGAAACGAATCAGCTTTAGGCAGGACTAGGTGGCAGACCCAAAAAATCCTATGTGGAGCCAAAATGAAAAAAACTATGAGGAGAAAAAGAAAGAAGGAAGAAGAAAAAATAGGAGAAAGGAGAAAAGTGGCAAGTTTTGAAATTCCACCTACCCAAGCAACGTACTAAAAGATATAACAACAATGGAATAATATTTTTAGCATTAAAATTTAGAAAAATGTTCGAGAAATTCAAGTGCCTCAGCCTTGGCATTTAGCCAGCCAACCAGCACCTACGTGGACTTTTGACCACATAGATCACTCATCACCATTCGTATGGTAAACATGACGCAGCAGAAACTGCTTATTACATGGCAAAAAACAACAAAATAGAATAATATAGAGCAGCCATAGCATATAAAGCACTCTCACCATGAAATAGATAGGAATGCTAACATCCACCGTCTTAATCAACTCTCCTGAAGCAAAGTTCCAATATCTCAGGGTACCATCCAATGACGACGTCCAGCAGTTGTATAGAAGCTTACATGCAGCACCAGCAGCAGGTACAACAATAACAGAAGTGACAGGTGCTGTATGACCTTCCAATTCCGATATCTGTAAATTAAGAGTTCAAAATCACTAAAAGACAATTACTCCAAAACCAGAGGGTAGACAAAGTTTGAACATTACCAACAAACTTGTAGTTGTGCTGTAGATTGAAACGATATTGCCCGTACAAAGAAGCAATTTCTTTCCATCACCAGAAAAAGCAGGACACCGAAATACTAAATTTTGTCCTCCAGTTAACATGTTTCTTAACGTATTTCTGAACGCAGCTGTGCAAGGAAGGCAAAAAAAGAGGAGTGAGTCTCATACATCTGCTATTGAATAGGGAAACAACAGAGTTTCTGAACCAATAGGGCGTCACTCTAGCTACCTTCCTTCCCTAAAACAGTTGGTGGAGGAGAGACAGCAGCGGACGGAGCGAGCAGCAGCCGCCGGTGGAGGAGAGAAACCAGCGGACGGAGACGTCGGGCAGAGCAGCGAGACGGAGACGTCGGGGGGAGCAGCGAGATGTGAACACAATGTAAGTTTTGATATGTTTAATATCAAAACAAGGTGTTCAGTCTTTCATGCCATATAAAGTTACACCATCAGAACTTAGACCATGTTCACATATCAAAGAGCTCACTGCAAATAGAATACATGCCACCAACAATACTCTAATTCAGTAGAGATTCCGATAACGGTAGTAACTAAAATAGTCTGATACAACATAGAAACATGCACTTGATACATTGTTGTTGTGCACTTCATACAGGCACCTTGTATCAAGTGCTTATGATTTTCAGTCCATAACTTAAACATGCACTTCATACAAGGTGTGTACGTTGAACCACAATGCATGTTGAACACCATAACAAAAAAAGCAAAGGCAAACAGCATATTAAGAGTAGGAAAGACTGAAAAACATGGTGAATCACCTTTAAACACAGCTCTTTTCATTCCATATAAAGTTAGAACATCAGAACTTACATTGTGTTCACATATTACAAGGCCTAATGTAACACATGCCAGAAGAAATAGTTTTTTCACATGTTACTTGCTTTGTTTGTAGTCCAATTACAGCAAAAGCATACCAAGAACAATGTACTAAACACCCAATTAAATTGGTTTTGGCATAACAAACTAATAGCACCAAGTTCTGATAAGGATGCATGGCAGAGAAAAGGGTGTGAAGCACCCAAAATGAAAATCAGAACGACAACAAAACGTACATGAAAAAAACGTACAAGACAAAGATGAACAGGAACCACATGTTTCCAACAATGAGCAAAAGCACAAACAATGTATCTGACTACTTCTCGTTTCATACTTGTGAGGTGAGCTTCTGAGGTACCCCAGCTTTCAGTAAACATGTAAAACATACAAGAGATGAACAAGAGGCAAAAACAGTAACACGTTTACTATATGTATGCAAAAACCTGGGAATACCACATGGCCTCATTACAGCACCACCGACAGGTTTGAACACCCAAAGGATAGTCCAATGCATGATGATATTGGAACAAAAGGAGGGCAATAGCAACAGATCATGAAGGAGTTCGCTGTCTTCACTATACAGAGGGTAAAATCACAACTTAGGGGATTTGAGACATACCAGAAGTTGACAAAACGAGGGCAATAGCAGCAACGACCGGCGATAGGAGAATGCAGCCTTCTATGCCCTGTCTTCCCTGCCGGTAAGATGCCATATCAAAATATATTAGGCCAATAGAGAAAGGGAGAACAGAAGGGCATCACAGAACAAGAGAGAAGGAGAGAACGGGAGAAAGAGAGAACAGAACTTAGACCGTGATTAGGGCACTATTTTGGGAGACGAAGAGGGCACCAGAGTGCAAGAGAGAAGGGGGGAAAGATCACCAAAAGAGAAGCAGCGACGGCGGAGCAGCGATGGTTGGAGCAGCCTCTGCTGCGACGGTGGGAAGGCGAGCGGCGGGACCTGTTCGAGCGGAGGAAGAGCTGCGGGATGGGCTGAAATGAGATGTGTCGGGGGGGGGGGGGGGACAGAAGATTGCGGGGTAGGGCGTCGAGCGGGTGGAATTACACTTGCTCCAGTATTGCGTTAAACGGGGTGAATTTCACCCCGTTTGATGCTATTTTAGTCGGGCGGGTGAAATTTCACCCGCCCGTATGAATTTTTCCAAAAAAACAACTTTCACCCGGTGCATCAAACGCACCTTTAGGTTGTGTTTGATTGCAAGGAAGAATTTAACATGGTAAATTTACCACGGTAAATTTTTCTGGAAAAAAGTACAGGATGAAATTTAACCCTCTTCCGATTTGAGGCTCTGTTTGCTTGCAAGGAAGTTTTTTGCAGGGTAAAATTAACTGTGTTTGATGCACATGGTAGTTTTTTGCAGGGTAAATTTAACTGTGTTTGGTGCACAAGGTAAAAATTAGAAGAGACTTTTTTCCTGACCGTTGGAAGTTGTTGTTTATTGGTTCTCCTCTAATTTCACGTGAGTAAAAATAAAAAACTTTGAGATTTCCATCTTTTTCTCAACAAAGGCCTTGCACAATTACCAAATAACATGAACAACATTAAAGAGTATGTGAACCATACTTTTTTAAGGAACAACTAAAAACGAACTACAATTTGGACAAGTTGCAGCATATCCTAATATGCTGCAATATAATTAAAGCAATGTCGCTGCAGGTACGTTTCTGCACAATGATCCCAAAGAACAAAATTCCAACAGAAGTGCCAAGAAATATGTAATGAGATAAAAGTTTCCATTAAAAACTATATTAGAAAGAGTAATTAGTGAAGCACACAACTCATAGTTGATTTCACAGGTGAACTTAGATGAGTAATGCTTAAGCCTATACTTGTTACACCATTAGAACAGAAAGACACTCTGGTCATGGGGAAATGGGCAGCACTCTTTTATCTGAATGTTACATCACGTATCTAATTGATTGAGCAGGAAAAGCCATGTTCATTTGCAATTTAAGCAGATAAAATACGGTAAAACAGCTACTCATGCAAAAGCACACTTAAGCTGCAAAATGTCAGATGAATCTTTTGCCCTAAGCCCATACAAGCTGCTACAGCAAGCCTGCAGCTTGTTATTACTTAATTACATGGACCTCTCAGACCAGTTTGCTTGGTCTGAGCATGCAAAGATGCCATTTAGAATATCATTAGAAAAATATAAAGAAACAATTTCAATTGCATTAAGAGATACCAAGCTCTTCGTGCTATGCAGTCCCTAATTACAACATGCATGTATATATGATTCAGTGTATGTGATTCAGGTATTAGAGACGGTGATAGAAATCCTAAAACAGGACATTATGACATGATCATTTTAAACAAGCAATCAAGGCATCAAGATAGCTTTAACAAGCAATCAAATCTGCTCATAATGGTACTCATCTTTCATATTCCAATGAAAGGGGTGTTGCTGGGAGTTAGGATCCCTGCCTTTGATTAAAAATGAATACTATGTACAAGCACCAAGTAAGGGGCAAGATGAGAACCGCAGTAGAACAAACACCCCCGTCGGTAACATAAGAGCAGAAAAAAAGGCAGGCAGGAAAACAAAGGGAGACAACAAAAGGATTGAAGCATATCACCATTCAAGTTGCTGTATACCTGCAGGGAAGTCGATTGGGACGTCTTTCCTCCTGGGACCTCAAGAACCACAGGGGAGAAGGAGCAAACGATTTCAGACGGAGAGCAAAGAGACAGCGACCCTGCAGAGGGAGAGAGGAGAAAGGGATCAGGGCACCTATAGCAGAAACAGAAGGAGATAGGGGGGGGGGAGGCAACCTTTTACTGACACAGAGGGGATCTTCCGCTTCGACAATGATGAAGACGCAGGGAATGGAGAGAGTCGATTGTCAGCTTCAGGAGGCAGCGACGGATGCCTTCGACTTAGAGCAAGAGGCAGCGACGGAGAGCAGTTTCATAGCAGGGAGCTTCAAGCAGCGACAGAGGAGAAGGGGGCTTCAGGCGGAAGGGTGGAGACGCAGGGGGCTTCAGGCAGCGACAGAGGAGAAGGGAGCTTCAGGCAGCGACGGTGGAGAAGGGGGCTTCAGGCGGAAGGGTGGAGACGCGAGGGCTTCGACGGAAGGCAAACGGATGAAATTTTGAGCCCTAACGGCTCAAAATTTTGTCCCCGGGAAAAAGTTTACCCGCATCGTAACCTCCGACTTTTTCCCGCGTTAAATTTACCCGCATCGTACACAAAATTCGCGTGAATTTTGCACGCGTTTGATGCTCTCATGTCACGGCGGTTTAAATTTCAACTCGCCGTACACTTTCACCGGCCCCTCCAACTTCCGCCCCGCAATCAAACGCGGGTGCGTTTGATGCACCGGTGAAATTTAACGGGGTAAATTTTTCTAGCAAATTTAACCTGGTAAAATTTTCAGGTTGAAATTTATTTCTCTTCCAATTTGAGGTCATGTTTGATGCACCGGAAGAATTTACCATGTTAATTTTAATCATGTTTGATGCACAATAAAACATTTAACCTGGTAAATTGAAACCTAGGTAATGAACATGAGAAAACAAAAGAATAAAATGAATACCAGTTATAACTACATACAAAGATAAAAAATGAAACCATAAAATGGGTAAAAAACCAAACAATAAACGGATAAAGAATGCAATATATGCCATAAGGAAAAGCAGGAAATTCAATATATGATCAAACGCTGTCATGGTCTGCCCCTTTACGATGGTGTGACGCTTGAGAAACAACAGGAAAGATCCAGATAGCACAGGCGATAAAAGAAAAAGAAAAACAACATGCATAACTAAAACAGAATGCAAACGAAAAACCAAATGAAAAGAAGAATGTGCCCACAACAAAAGGGGATTTAAAACCAAATGAAAAGAAGAATGTGCCCACAACAAAAGGGGATTTAAGACTCCGTCCCTGTAAGTTGAAACGAGGGAGGCCAGTTTCTAATTATAAGCTAAAAACGCAACAATGTGGATTTGAAAAATACCAGATGTTGAGAATAGGAGGGCAAAAGCAACAGCGCCGATGGATGCCAGAAAGCAACAACGACCATGGAGCGGCGATGGTCGAGTTGGCGGATGCTGCCCTGTCTTCCCTGCCGATGAGATGCCAGAAAATAATAGGTTAGGGCAACAGAGAAAGGGAGAAAGGAGGGCATGAGAGAGCAAGAGAGAAAGGGAGAAAGAGAGAACGGGAGATGCCATACAACCTGCGAGCAAAAAGGCGATTTAGGGCACTGATTTGGGAGAAGACGAGGGCATGAAGAGAGAAAGGNGAACCTCCTGCTCGAGCGAGGAGGAGCCTTCTGTTCGAGCAAGGAAGAGCTGCGGGCGAGGAGGAGCCTTCTGTTCGAGCAAGGAAGAGCTGCGGGCGAAGGGAGTGTCGAGGGAGGAAAGAGTGTCGAGCGGGGGGGGGGAGGAGGGGGAAGAGTCGGGCGGGGGTAGGGCATTCGAGCGGGTGGAATTCCACCCGCCGCAGTTACATTAGAAACGAGAAATTTTTAACCTCGTTTGATGGCGATTTCGTCGGGCGGGTGAAATTCCACCCGCCCGTACGAATTTTTCCGAAATTTTTTACTTCAACCGCTGCATCAAACGCAGCCTTATGAATGCATGATCAAATGGCGGTATAAACCTTGTGCTTGTACACTAACTAAAATCTTATTTGGATATGGATGTGGTGTTGAAACACATTCATATTGGATTTTGATCCTCTTTATTTGTTTAAACACATATCAATTAGTATTGATATTATTGTTTGTGGATCGAGATGGGTAAGATCTGAAACTAAATCAATATTTGGATTTTGTGCTCTGGATCTGATTGTTGCTTAAATCCATATTTGGATTCAGTTTGAATCATGACATATTGAGATCTAAATTTGTTTGAATATTGGTTAAAAATCCATGTCATGTTTATGTTGGTTCAAGTATATGTTATTATACTTGATTTATGAATATTCTTCGTCATTTTGGGTCTATGCAGATATTAGATATGACCAAAGCTTTGTTTTAAATATCCATTTAGTTGTTGAATTTGGATCTCACACTAAAAGTTGCACTCTTTTGGAGCATGATCTAATTTGACTTGTTCAAGATCTATATATTGCTTATATTAGATCTAAACATATTATGATGAACATTTATTTTTATAGCTAATGGTTTTACAAGTTGTACATTTTCATTGTGCAACACTTGAGTGCTAAAGATGAATTCCAGTTCGAAGGAATGATTATGTTATTGCATGTTGATATGCTAATAGGTGTAAATCAACACTCTTAGACATGGTGAGATCCTTACATTATGTTGGGTCGTTAAAATCCAAATTAACTTGGTTGAATCATTGGATCCAAATTCTCGTACTGTTACTAAACACAATATATCATGTTTGCTTTTTGGATCCAATGATATTGTGATATTTGTTGTCCTTTTAGATTCAAATCATTCTAGAGTGCTATTGAACAAGGCTTTATTTACTCCATTAATGAGGTGAACTTGTTTTAAAATATATATTCAAGAGGTGTAATGTAACACTCTTGGACCGGAACTCATATAAGTTTGAATGTCTTGATTTAAAGACTTACTTTATTTGCTCTTAAGGGTGATGGATAAGTTTGGGTACAAACGTGCATCATCTCAAGGTAAAGAAACTTTTCTTGTTTCACCTTGTTCAACAGTTGGACTATTGTTTGGATTCAGGCATGGTTATTGAAATCATATTGCACAATACTTCATATGGATCATTTGTGTTTCCAATTCAGATTATTGTATTGTGGATATTGTTGGTTTGATCCAAATTTTCATATTTGAACTAATGAAATCCACATTACGTAAAGTTTAGCTGCAGATCTAAACTGACTTGTTTGAATATGTGAGAATAATTCATATCCTGTTGTTTTAGTTCTAATATATGTTATCATGTTTGCCTTTGGATATGATCATATTGTAATATGTGTTGTCATTCTAAATTCAAATGTAATTATGGAGAATTATTGAATAAAGCTTCATTTTTTTTTCTTCTTAGGAAAATGAATTTGTTTTAATGCATACTCAAGAGATGTAATATAATACTCTCGGACCAAAATTCATATTGGCAAGAATGCATTTGTTTGAAGCTTTGTAGCACTAAAGTGCTAGTACATTATAACTTGTTTTTCTCAAAAGAGAGATGGGCTAGCAATGATCCAAATATGGTTGTTGAATCATATTGTGTAATATTTCAATGAGGATCATGCGTTTTAAATATCATATTAGTAGTATTGTGGATATTACTAGTTTGGATCTATGCTAATATAATCTGAATCTTTATATTCATGTGGCTTTTGGATATATCGTTAAACATCCATATCCTGTTTATATTAGATCCAAACATATTATGTTATTTGTTCGTTTATGGATCAAACAAAGCTAGCTTGCTGTTTGAGGATGAATTTGATTTTAATTTTTCATGAGGTATAAAATAATACTCATGAATATAATGAGGTCCACACTAATTAGATCCATATTGAGATCCTTGGAGATCTATAATGCATGTTAAATGCATATCTAAAAATGAAATGATATGTTTGCAAATACATATGTATTGGATACCCAAATGAAAGTAGGGTATGTGATATTTTTTTATGCATGAGTTTGAAGTGTTCAAATAAGAATGAAAGAGATAATATTCCAGTGGGAGATCATAACGATCTACTGGAGGATCTGATTTATTCAGATAATCAGTCTGGCAATGAATCGATTGAGAAACAGTTTGGCAATGAACCAACTGGCTAACAGTCTGGCAATGAACCGACTGGAAAACAATTTAATAATGAATCAACTGTGCATGATTCGTATGATGATCAGTCTGGTAATGAACCGATTGGGTAGTGATCTCCATGATTATATGTGAATAATTGTTTGGTGATCAAGTTTGATTGATTGAATATGTTAATAAGCGGTCAGGTAATGAACCGACTAAGAATCAGTTTGGTATTAAACATCCAACTGAAGCTTATTAGTGGTCTTATTGATCATCTTGTATGTGAATTGTTGATTGCATGCATGGGTTGTCAAAATTATGTATTGACCTTGATGAGTTAAATGAAACTCATTGTATGAGAGAGTACATTGATGAAAATTATACAAGATGAACAATGTTTGTATGATAGACTATGAGTAGATTGCTTATTCTCTTAAAAAGTCATAATAAAGATTAAGTGTCGCTAATCAAGTTGATGGCTATGTAAATATTTAATAAGTGGGAGCACACTTGAATATTTTCTTTGCTATGTTCGAAAGCTAATATTATTTTATCATATGATAATGCATTGCATGAATGTTATGGAACTCTTGTTGTTAAAAGGAGTTGAGTAATTGTGGAAAACAATTAAAGGAAATATATCATTGGCTTTCGATGCATATTAGTTTGTGTGCTGGAAATGATATAAGCATCTAATTTAACTTGTCAGTATACTTGGAGAAAGTCCAAGTTAGCCTTGTTTTAAGGCTGATTTGTTCTCAGATATATGAATGAAATATATTCATATGATTGCTAGCAATTTTGACAAAAAGAATTTCAAATGATTTATTTGCCAAATATGTAGCCTTTATGGGGCTAGAAAAATCCTGGCTTGCCTTTTTATGAGGTAGTTGAAAAATATCCAGGTTGTTTTTGTTGTTGAACAAGAAGATAATATGCATGTACATTTCAAATGTGTACATGATTGCTAACTTTATTATCAAGAGAATTCTTGATGATTTATATAAAACTTGTGGTCCACATGAGACTAAGTTTTAATATGTTATAATGTGAAATATATTGAATACTTGAAAGGTTGCGATGGAAAACCGTTGAAAGGAAAACCTCGCTACAATCCTTGAATGAAAATTCAAGTTACGATGGCCAAGCCAGTTATGGAAAACCTCGTAACTAAAAATTAAGAAAATCCACATATAGTGGAAGCAAACTGGCGGTCTCATGGCCAAGTGGGAGATGTTGGATAATGGTAGTGGCCATGAGCCCTACCCATTCATCACATCACTGCAAGGGGGGCCACTTGCAGTTACGAGCTTTAATGCTCACCTAAAATCTCTCACTTAACCGCTGCTAGGGTTGGGGAAAACCTAAGGGGCTGGACTATATATTCCTAGCATATCCAGAGTTTGAGTAACTCTCTAACACATCATCCGTGAGGAGCCCCTTGGAAGGAAACCCTTAAATCAGTTTTCTTCTTCTTTCTCTTTCTTTTGTCTTGTTGGTTTCACAGGGATATTCGCTGCACACTGGAGCCGTTGGAGATTCTTTTGCACCGACTTCCGCTGCGACTCCCATAAATCCATCAGAAACAACAGAGTTTCTGAACCAATAGGGCGTCACTCTAGCTACCTTCCTTCCCTAAAACAGTTGGTGGAGGAGAGACAGCAGCAGACAGAGAGAGCAACAGCCGCCGGTGGAGGAGAGAACCCAGCGGATGGAGATGTCGGGCAGAGCAGCGAGACAGAGACGTCAGAGAGAGCAGCGAGAAAATGCAGCTAGTGGAGGAAAGAATGCCGCCGGTGGAAAGGTCAGGAGAGACAACAGCGGACGGAGAGAGCAGCAGCTGCTGGTGGAGGAGAGAAACCAGCGGACAGAGACGTCGGGCAGAGCAGCAACACGGAGACGTCAGAGAGAGCAGCGAGAAAATGCAGCCAGTGGAGGAAAGAATGCCACCGGTGGAAAGGTCGGAGAGGCCACACACACACACAAAGAGAGAGAGAGAGAGAGAGAGAGAGAGAGACCTCCATGACAAATTTCATAATCAGTTATAAGTTTGTAACTATGAGTATGACCACTTGCAAAAGTAGGATTTTTAAAAAGAAATTGCATAACAAACACATATAAACCAGAATATCTCAGTAAAAGCAACCTTTAACAAATGAACTATCTAAATGCAACAGGATCAACATTTCAATTACAAATAGCATAAGGTATTACCAACCAAGGCTCAGTTGGTGTATTACAATGTTGTCAACCAAATCCAATGATGTGGGGATTTAGTATTCATTCTGATTTCTGCAGATTCTATCAAACACATCAGTAGCTTCCAAAGCATGCATGGAAGATGGATAGATTTAAACTAAAGTAAACACCACATTTTAGTTTAATTGGCAGCAACTTTGACAAATTCATACTGCTGTCACAAGTATCCCTTGTTTCCCCAAAAATCACATTTAAAATAGTAAAAATAAGAAGAACAAATTACAAAAAAAATGATTAACAGTTGGGAAATAACAAATTACAGTTCAACTTGTAAAAGATAACTAATAAGCATTCAACTTTTGAGAGAACTTCACAATGAATTGTTTGCTAAAAGAAAACATTATTTTCTGATATAATAAACATAGCTCACATAAACAACCACCCTTCTGTTGGCTGAAGAAAATTTATTTCCAGAGGGGCATTTTGCCACTTCATAAAAAATAATTAGTGTTTTCTTTTGGTAGCAGGTCTTTGAAATTTCTCTTAAACCCTCGAAGACCTACTTTTTAGAAGGATGTGGTGCTTTTTTGTAATTTGTACAAAAATAGTAACAACCCGACCCACTCCTGAGCTCGGGCCCCTGGTTTGACGGATCCCAACCCATCCCCTAGCAGTTTCAGTTCCAGCCTCAAATAGACTATGAACCAGAACAATCATCTCATTAATGGCCTCCCTTTATAAGCCCTTCAAGGGCCTTCACAATCTTCGATATGGGACTAAACTTTTAGGCTGTTACAATACACCCCCTTTAAGGCACAGGCGTCCGCGCGTGTGGGACCCCAGGTCCGAGTGTTGAACCAAGCTCTGATACCAGAGTAACAACCCGACCCACTCCTAAGCTCAGGCCTCTGGTTTGACGGATCCCAACCCGCCCCCTAGCAGTTTCGGTTTCCACCTCAAATAGATTAGGAACCAGGACAATTATCTCATTAATGACCTCCCTTTATAAGTCCTTCAAGGGCCTTCACAATCTTCGATACGGGACTAAACTTCTAGGGTATTACAAAAATATTTTGTAATTTTTTTTGTGTTTTTTGCAATTTTTTTGAATAAGTAAAAACGAAAGTATGACATTTTGAACTACCACCAAAAGGAAATGTCGTGTTTTAATCCCAATATAATCGGGCTTATCAGGCCCACCCGGGCTGGCCAGATAACGAGTCAGACCAGCCCGGGTACCTTTTTCCCAAACAAGTACCAGGTACCCGGCGGTGGCCCGGTGCCTTCTTTTATTTGTTTTTCGATCTCATGATGGAGGAAGGGGGGAAGGAGGACCACCCCCACCCCTTTTTTCTTCCTCTCCCCTTTCCTCCACACACATAGGGTTAGAGGCAAGGGGAGGTCTGCTGGCTCCACCCCTACCTTCACAAGCGGGGCTGCCTCAACACCTCCTGGCAGGCAGTGGGGCTCATGTTGGGAGAAGGGGAGGGTGGGGAAGAGAAAGAATGTTGAGGGAAGAGAGGCATTGGGAGAGAGAGAAAGGGATTGATCTAAGTGGACTGATTCTAAATAGGATGGCTCATATTCGATGTCTCTGAATGTCTAATTTAACTAAAATCAGCACTCAGGGACGATATATATATATATATATAAAGAGAGAACGAGAGAGAGAGAGCTGGTAACTAGCAGATTTGATCGAAACCATATCCAATGTTGATCATGGAGACCTTGAAAACTGTAAACCTTTTTAATGTTCCCAAATTTACCTGCATCTTCCATCTATTTCTCAAGCAAGAGATCATGGAGACTTCATTGAATATGCAAAATCAATAGAAGAAGTTTAATGTTACTTATTAAATGTAATCTAATACAAGTAACAAAAAAAAAACTGAATCTAATCTCTAGAAGAAGGAATGTAAATCCGTAGGAAGGCTTTAATCCATATGGACTTAGACAAAGACATAATATAATTAAAAAAAAAAAACAACAGTACATATTAGTATGCATATAAGTACATAACAGTAACAATACATATAAGAACATAACCATACTAATGTATAAATATAACAGGCATCACAATATTACATATTGTATAACAGGCTAACAATATATACAAATTAGGTTGATGCAATACTATATAACAGGTATAACAAATCGTACGTAACAATATATACATATAATATGTATTACAATATATATAATAGGAATAACAAATTGTATTACAATACAATTTACGTAATAGTATATACATATAAGTTTATAAATTATAGCAGGTATACATGATATAAGTATGTGACATAACCATACTAACATAATATAATAAAAAAAAGCTAACAGTACATAATGATACTATTGTACATATAAGTATACAACAATAACAATAGATATAAGTACATACCCATATTAACGTATAAGTACATATAAGTATATCATTTGAAAAGCTTGTGAAATCATTTTGAAATTATTTTAGTGTTCTCTTAAGACTTTAAGTAGGTTTGAGATTTTGTTCTAATTAGGTTACCACCTAGTTAGAGCTCATTTCCCTCTTGCTTAAGTTCTTTTGGAGATGTGCTTGTGATCATAAGTGAAATAAAGTGAATGAGAATGCATGGATGCATTTATCCTATATGATTGGAAGAATGTAAAACATTCCTATTACAACATTCATTTAAAGTCATTCCTACCACAACATACATCTAATATTTTTGTTGTTATAATTATTGTATATAAGAAAGAAAAGTTCTTGAAAAAGATCGTGAGAGGAGAATGTTAAAAGAATACAAAAGATAAAACACTCTTATGAAAAAAAAGAGAGAGAGATAGAGAGAGACATGCATATATGTATACATACCATCACATATAAACATATATGAAAGTTTAAGAGAAAAAGACGTATTAATTTGAAGAGAAAGAGACTCTTTAGAAGAAAAGAAATATATATATACATATGTATATGGGTATGTATGATAACTTTTGTAAGAGAAGATATTTGTCTTGAAAAGAGGAATAAATATTTGAAAGAGATGAAATTGAGCACATGTACATACGTATTCATGCACATATGAGAATTTATAAAATGGAAAGTGAAAGCATATAGAGAGAAATATGGGGGGATCATCATGTTGGCATAGATACATATAACATGTGTATACATCCATACCTTCACAAGATTAAAATCAAGGAATAGTTTAAAATTACCAACTTCAAGTTTAATGTGGGCCGGAGGGGAGCATGGACTCATGCAAGAGTCTAAGCTAAGTCCCTAAGGCCATGTTAGAAGGTTTCTTTTGAAAATGTTTTGGAAGATATGATTTATATAAGCATAGAATGTTATTATTTAGTTTGTTGTAAGGGATATATTTCTTCCATCATTGGGTATGGAAGAAAACAAGCAACATAACGAGACACTCGTTAGGGTTCCTAATGGGGTGATTAAGAATGAAACTAGCGCAAAATGACATGCAAATGCATATTAACATGTACATTTTCGTAAGGGTTTATCTCGGGTTGAACAAGTCCCAACCTCAAAAATTAATATGAAAATAAAGAGTTTCCAAACCACACTCTCATTCCCACCATACATTCACAGTAGAAAACCAAGCAACTATGCATGGATAATATATAGACAACATTCAAGGAAGGAAATAGAGAAAGAGGATGATGGAAAGAGCAATGTTCAATTAAGAGGGAGGACATGATGTAACTATGAAATGATATATCACATCCTCTTCTCATGTTCCCGGTGCACTTGAGTATAATCTCTTGACTCTAAAATAGAGATTAAGAACTATCTCCTTTGGCCATGGGGAAATAAGGAAGAGAGAAAAATAAGAGGAAGCAAAAGTACAGCAAGAATGTATTCATGAAAAGAAAGAATATGATTAAAATGAAAGATCATCTCATCTTTCCATTCCCCCGATGCACTTGAGCATAGCCTCTTGTCTCTAACAAGAGATTGATGCTACCTCATTTGGCCATGGGGAGATGAAGATGAGGAGAAAATGTAGAAAGAAAAACAATGCTATATTTAATAAAAGAGAAAACATGATTCAATCACGAAATGAAAGATCCTTTCATCTTTTCATGCTCCCGATGCACTTGAGCATAGCCTCTTGTCTCTAAAAAGAGATTGGGTGCTATCTCCTTTGGCCATGGGAAAATGAAGATGAGAAAATGAAGAAAGAAAGACAATGCTATATTCAATAAAAGAGGAAACATGATTCAATCATGAAATGAAAGATCCTCTCATCTTTTCATGCTCCCAATGCACTTGAGCATAGCCTCTTGTCTCTAAAAAGAGATTGAGTGCTATCTCCTTTGGCCATAGGAAAATGAAGATGAGAAAATGAAGAAAGAAAGACAATGCTATATTCAATAAAAGAGGAAACATGATTCGATCATGAAATGAAAGATCGTCTCATCTTTTCTTGCTCCCAATGCACTTGAGCATAGCCTCTTGTCTCTAAAAAGAGATTGAGTGCTATCTCCTTTGACCATAGGAAAATGAAGATGAGAAAATAAAGAAAGAAAGACAATGCTATATTCAATAAAAGAGGAAACATGATTCGATCATGAAATGAAAGATCCTCTCATCTTTTCATGTTCCCAATGCACTTGAACATAGTCTCTTGTCTCTAAAAAGAAATTGAGTGCTATCTCCTTTGGCCATGGGAAAATGAAGATGAGAGAAAAGAAAATAACAAGAACAAGGTTATATTGAAGAAATGAAATAACAATAACAACAAAAATATATTCATTAAGGAAAAGAACAACAACAACAAAAATATATTGAAGAGAAGAAATAGCAAGAAGATATTAATGAAGAGAAAGAAGCACAACAACAAGAATACTTGAAAGAGCATGATTTAATCATGAAGTAAAATATTATTTCATCTTCTCATACTCCCGGTGCACTTGAGCATAGCCTCTTGTCTCTAAAAAGAGGTTGAGTGTTATCTCCTTTGACCATGGGGAGATGAAGATGAAAACAATAACAAGACAATGTTCAAGAAAAAGAAAAAGCATAATAGTAAGAACATATTAATGAAGAGAAAGAACAACAACAACAAAAATACTTGAAAATGATCATAACATAAAATATCATCTCATCTTCTCATGCTCCCGGTGCACTTGAGCATAGCCTCTTGTCTCTAAAAAGAGGTTGAGTGCTATCTCATTTGGCCATGAAAAGATGAAGATGAAAAGAGAAAATGAAAACAACAATAAAACTATGTTCAAGAAAAAAGAATAACATAATAATAAGAACATATTAATAAAAAATAACAACAACAAGAATACTTGAAAGAACATGATTTAATCATAACATAAAAATATCATCTCATCTTCTCATGCTCCCGGTGCACTTGAGCATAACCTCTTGTCTCTAAGAAGAGATTGAGTACTATCTCCTTTGGCCATGAGAAGATAAAGATGAGAAGAAAATGAAGAAAAGAGAGGGATGATGATTACATATCTCTAATGAGAAATGACCTAAGGAAAATGAACACTTTCACTTGAAGATCCCCTTTGAGTAAAGCTCCAAGATGATGCCTCCAAGAGGGTTGTAGCTTACTCCAAGTTGGAGAGGATAATGGAGAGAAGAAGAGGGAGAGAGAGGGAGCTCAAGAGAAACTCTAAGTCTTTAAGTGAGAATACACTAGAGTTTCTCCCAAGGACCAATCTTACCCAAGAGGGAGGAAATGCGGGGTATTTATAGAAGATTTTGGAGCCAAAACCCTAAATTTGATTTTTTTTGAATTTCCCCCCTTTTCCATCCGAATTTCACATAATTTTAAAGTATTTTGAAAAACAAAAGGCTTGAAAATGGGCATGATTGACTATTAAACTTATAAAAATATATATTTATTTTTTTAAAAAAATGATTTGGGCCTTTGCCCACCCAAAAAGACTAAAATCACCCTCTAAAAGAAGTTTCTTTTGTCAAAAGGAGGGGCAAATGAGTCTTGCCCACCAAAAGACCAAAATCACCCTCTAAAATGAGTTTCTTTTGTCAAAAGGAGGGGCAAATGAGTCTTACCCATCAAAAGACCAAAATCACCCTCTAAAAGTAGTTTCTTTTGTCAAAAGGAGGAACAAATGGGTCTTGCCCACCAAAAAACCAAAATCACCCTCTAAAAAGAGTTTCTTTTGTGAAAAGGAGGGGCAAATAGGTCTTACCTACCAAAAAGACCAAAATTTCCCTCTAGAAGGAATTTTTTTTTTAAAGATGGGCAAATGGGTTTGAAATACTCGGTTTGGATCTGAACTTGGGTTTTGGATCTAACTTGGATCTAAAAGTTGTATTTTGGATTTGAATCTTGCGCCTAAATTTGAGTTTCACGCTTTGATAAAATAACATAATCTTTTTAGAAAAATTTGAGGTGATTACATCGTGCATACTTTGTTTCAACATGGTATCAGAGCCGTGAAGTTCCGGCGTTACTGGGTGGTCATTTGTCTTTTGTTCGTGTTGGAGAAGGATTCGCCCGACACTGTTCATCGCCTGGCACTGTTCATCGTCTCACCGGGCACTGTTCATCGCACACACCCGAAGCTTCGGCCGTCGCACCTGTCGCCTGCGTCCAATGCTGGTGCCCGACCTGCGTGCCCGAGCCTCGCCCGTCGCACCTGACGCCTCCGCCCAGCGACGACCTACCCAACGCCACTCAGGTTATGGCGACCTGGGTCCGCCCTTTTCTGGCGTCCCTCTCCTCCGTTTTTCGTCGCAGACGCATCGCCTGTCGCCCAGCGCCGCCCGATCCACCCAGAGTCGCTCTGCCTCTGTCAGCGTCCATCTCCCGTGAGGTTTCGTCCGAACTTGTTCCTTCCTTTTTTCGGCGTTCCTCCTCTGTTTTTCCGGCGACCTGGTCCCTCAGTTTTGTCCAGTGATCTGCTGCTGCTTCTGCCGCATCTCGCCGCTCCTGTTGCTCACGCCGCTTCCGCCGTTGATCTACCTCGTGGCAGCCGCTTCTGATTTGTGATTATGGCTGACTCATCTTCCTCTTCAGTCCATACCAACCTACCTGATGTTGTATCTGCGCGGACTGATCATGTACTGGTTGAAGTTACCACCATTCAACTTACCAAGGAGAACTATTCACGATGGTCTCCTGCAATTACCATGGGGATTGCAGGGCGAGGACGCATTGCCTATGTGAATGGGAGAAAGGTTGAACCTGCTGGAGATAGTATGGCTTGGGATACATGGTTTCTTGAAGACAACTAGGTAAAGACCTGGATTGTTAATTCCGTATCCCCGAAAATCCAACCCCTCATTCTTCGCAAGAAGACTGCAAGGGATATGTGGATTATTTTGGAGCAGATGTATGGTCAAAAGAAAAGGAAGGTTCGTGTGTATCAACTTATGAAGGATGTGTATTCCCTGCGACAAGGTGTTCTCTCGGTTGTAGGCTTTTATGCAACATTGAAATCAAAGTGGGAGGACCTTGACTATCATTCTGATATTACATGTTGGTGTCCTCACGACCAGATGCAGTATATGACCGATAAATGGGAGAACAGGGTATTCCGTTTCTTATCCGGACTGAATGATGAATTTGAAAATATAAGGAGTCAGATACTTAACTCTGACGAATCATTTAGTATTGAAGATGTCTATTCCCGAGTTGAAGCTAAACAACAGAGAAGGATGCTCTCTAGTGGACGAAAAGTGGAAGAACAATCTGCCTATGTTAGTCGTGCCCCTGTGGGAACTCCTCGTTCTTCCTGAAAGTGTACTCATTGCAAAAAGGTTGGGCATACTAGAGATTTTTGTTGGGACCTGCATCCAGAGAAGAAGGATAGTAGAGGGAGGTTTTCTAGTGGAAAGAAGCCTGTATCGTCTGCAACAAGTCTGAGTGATGGAAAAGGTTCTATTTCAGCTGAATAGATTCGTGAGCTGCGAGCATATCTGAGCAAGATTGATGTTGGTTAGGCAGATACACCAGATGAGGTGAAGATCAATCAGGCATTGGTAGATTAAGGGGAAGAAGGTACTTCTTATATGGGTGAATGAATTGTTGACAGTGGTGCCACTCATCACATGACTGGCAACCCCAAGCTTTTTCATGACTACAAGCTATCCTCGGGAAAGGAACGTGTGTCCCTTGCTGATGGTTCCTTTACTTTTGTGGCATGGTTGTTTTAGTTTCAAAAAAAGCATCGCTGCGCTTTTGTTATTTCTTCTATCTCTGATTCCTTGCCTTTGCAATCATGTAAGTTGCAGAACTCCACTGTACACATGCCTTTTTGATCCATTTGAAAAGGAAATTATGTGATCTGAATTTTGAATCACTGGACTTCTATCTTTGTTTTATTTATAAGGAAAAGATTGTATACATTTTCTCTTTTTTGGCTGCATTATACAAGGATTGGAATACAATGAAGACCATATTAAACTGATTATCTATAAGCATTATCATTCCTTTGTACTATAATTTTTATGTCAAAGTTTCGTCTGTTTTTTGGGTGCAAGATCTTTCAACTCATGTATGTATTTTTTGTTTTTCTTTTGTTGTGCTTTTAAGCAGAGATACTTAATGTTTAGTTGCATAACTGTTCCATGAATCTGGATTCGTACGTTCTAGTATTTCATGAATCTATCTTAATCTTTAAGACAAATTCATAGAACATTGTGTTAGTGTTCTTGTTGACAAACACCCTCTTACAAATGTAATATGCCATCTTTCTAAATTGGTGGAGTTTTATGGACAAATTTACTTGTCAAGAGCTTATCTTCACCTTGGATATCAAGAGCTACAGTTGCTACTCGCTAACAAAGATTTTCAGGCATTTGGAGGTGTTTTCAATAATCTTGAGAGATGTTAATGCAACTAGGGGTGTGAATAATAAAATACATCCACCCTTAACCAAAGATCATGTAGTGAGTTTGATTATTTCCTAGAAAATGTAACTTGAAGGAGATTCTGCAAAAGTAGGGGCACCCATATGTAAGTTGAAACATTTGGGGGTGTTACTTGGAGACACCAAACAGCATGCTCGGCTCTCACCAAAAATTGGAAGAAGGGAGGTAAAATTGAGCGCCTAAGAAAGAAGTATTCTCAAGAAATTTGGATGCACAGGATATGGGAGTTGCTAGCCCACGCACTTTGGAGCTAGCTACACAGTCTTCTTAGATTGCTGGGAGAAACTTTTAACCAATCAAAAGTTCAAAAGATAGGAATCCATTTGACTGAAATGTGTGCTTTTTTATGCAAATATGGAGTATTGCTTAGCAAAGCACATCTTAGAAGTTCAAATTTTCCAAACACATGTTCCAAAGCTGGTACAAACTCAAGCCTGCCACTGGTAGAGAAGTTAGTGATCTTCAAGAAAGGATGGGAAAATATATGTTGGAAGACTTCTTCTTCTTCTTTTTCCCTTATCACAGTATCTTGAAACGTTGGAACATAAGGAATATACAGTGTATTATTTGAGGGGAGTAATATCTCCTATTTTGAAGCAAAAAATATGATAAAACAAGCTTGCTGGGACTCCTATAGATCTTTATTGTAGGGAAAAGATAGACATCTTGGCCAATTGGAGATTTGGGAGTGGAGTTGATGGCCCAATGGAGGAATTTCATGGCAAGAAGGTCATCTACTTGCCTACAAGAAGTCCAAAGGCATGAAAGTTGTGGCTTTAGCAGTTAAGGAAAACAAGAGGTGGCTGTGGAAGAGCTGCTATCAAGAAATCCAGATGGATTTCATTTTTTTACAAAAGATTATCAAAAGGGTCTAATGTGAACTTTCTTGATCTTGAAGAACATAAAATATCAGATAAAAAGGTAAGAGTATAATTTAATAATAGAAGATAATATTGTAAAAAAATTTGCAGCTAGCATTTTTTTTGTTTTTCAAATTAATTGAAGTTTGCTTCAGTTTTATTTTTCTAAGCAGGATCTTTATTAAGAAAAGCACAAAATATAGTTCTTTTTGAAATTATAAGTAAAAAGTAACCTCAGAAATAGAAATTTCCCTACTATATGTTAATCCACTTTGGCAAATCTTTTTTTTAATCAAAAGTATACTTCTTATGAAACCAACTCCATAACTGTAGTCGTCGAGGGGAAAAGAAACAGGAATATAAAAGTTATATTGGAGATTGAGAAGGCTCTAAACCTTGAATCTGGAATCCTTCTAAAAAGAAATTTACTTGTGAAAAAATTTAACTTATTTTATTATTAAGTTTGAGGATTACATTCGTGTAATTAGTTTTGTAAAAGTCACACTGAGGACTATACATTATATTTCCATGCATCAAATGAGCCTACACTGCTAAACGAAAAAAGAACTACACACACACAACTCTTCGTTCAATGTGTTATTTTTTATTGAACATATCATTATGTTGATTTCTTAAATAAACTGGTGGTATTTCCACCTTAAGCGTCGAGTAAACTTTATTTCTCTCTTTTGTGTACCCTGATACCTCTCCATCTGTATATCTTTGCAGCGAAAATTTTACATTTCCAAACGAAACGCATAGCAGAAAGTCTTGCTAATTACACATCAATGGCCCTGTTTGGGCTTAAACGACGCAACCGAACAGCGGAAGTCAGATATCGGATTTACTTGCTTTCGATCAATGGATCTCATTCATTTCTTCATCCGACAGTCTCGGAAAGTAGACGGTTCATCGTTTTCTCTCTCTCTCTCTCTCTCCTGCCAGTGCCATGGCATCGTCGGCCATCGAGGACATCTTCGAATCCTCCCTAAACCTCGAGGAACGCCACCTCCAGGAAGGGTACAACGAAGGCTACAACGACGGATTGGCCTCCGGCAAGGAAGAAGGAAGGGAGGTGGGTTTGAAGGTTGGATTCGAGGTCGGGGAAGAGTTGGGTTTCTACAAGGGGTGCGTGGAAGTGTGGAAGGCAGCGTTCGAGATCTGCCCAGATGGTTTCTCTGCTAGAGTCCAGCGGAACGTGAAACAAATGGCGGAACTGATCGAGCGATACCCAATTCTGGAGCCCGAAAATGAAGGGGTTCAGGATCTGATGGATGCCCTAAGGACAAAGTTCAAGGCTGTCTCGGCAATGCTTTCAGTTCGTCTAGGGTACGAAGGATTCCCTGGACTGAAGGCAGAGGATAAGGCCGGGTTTTGAGATGGAAGGAAGTTGAGAAGACTTCCCCAATTTTTTGAGGGGAATCGGTTCGGATGGCATGATGCAACTTCTTAAACGATTTATGAGTGTGTTTTTCGATGATGGGAATTATCTTTGTACCCAAGTGGAAATCTGGTTCTAATTTTGGGTACTTGAGTTTGGTCGACGTTTTTCTAATGTTTGGTGTGATAAAAGACGGACTTTTTTTGTTCTTATCTCTGTAAATTGATGTAGCGAATGTTAATCTGTTAAATTGGATATTGATATGAGCGTCGACGTGGATATATTGTATTATACGACTAAGTAAATAGAATTGATGGTTTTGGTGGTCTTTGTATGTGTTTGTGCCGTCAAGAGTCCTAGTTGCCTGTGTTTTTTGCTCAACTAGACTTACAGACATGTCTTTAGTTACTGTATGCATTTTAGCCCAAACATGCCGATGTTAAGAGTACACAGTTAAGTTTAACCAGAAACATGCAGTACATTGACCACTTTTCAGGACTATATGCGTTTTTCGAGCAATTAAACAGTTAAGATCAGTAGATGACTTGAAAAGACTTTGGTGTTGCGGCGGTGCTTTGAAATGAAGATATAGTCTACAGATGGGTTGGTAATTTCAAACAAATAACAGAACTTGGATGCAACAGAGCAGGCATGGCCACCTGAGCTTTATCAGAAAGGTCGTCTTCCTATTTATTCAGATCTTAATCTTAAGAAACAAGTCAACAACTAGTTCATCAAGTAAAACTTTATGACATGCAGTGGAGAAACAAATTCAATGAATTCCTTAGCCATGATATTTGACGCATCAAATAAGATGATTCCAGTTCTACTAAAGTAATGCAACCATGTGAGAGTCTGTCAACATCTTGCGATCAGAAAGAACAAAGAAGGCACAGGCAGGCAAAAAATTTCATCTTGTAAATCTGTTGTAGATCTTCAGTCTCTCCATGAATGTGTTCATTCAACCTGATGTTAAACATTTGTAGGCCCCAGCAGTTTGCGGCAATAAATGCCACAAAGTGTGTCCAGAGAGTCATCTGGCCATTGGTTGCAATTTGGGATGAGCGCCACTGCGCAACTGATGAAAATATCCACCGAAAGTGAGAAGAATTAGAACTTCAAGAATGGACAGGCTTTTAGATATCAGACCTGGCAACTGAACTACTACAGGACATGATTTTCAGTCACTGTTACAATGTGCGGTTTTCTGTAAGGCTTTCCAGCTCCGTCGCTACCAAGTTCAGTATGCTGTTTTGAGTTGTAGTAATCCACTTGGCCTCGAAGCTCTCATCCAGCTGTCTTTCTGTAAGACTTTCCAGCAGCCTCACTATCAAACTCATGTGTAGTTCCCGGCAATCAGATGGCAGGACTTATTCTTGAACCGTGATGCGGGTCCCTGCAGAGTATGGGATGCATGATTCGAGGCTAAACTATTCAAATCTACAGATTCAGTGAACCAGGTTGAGCCCCACATGATGCATACCATTCTTCTGCATTTCTTTTTCTTACAGATAAGAGGCGACCGTTTTCTCGCGAACTGTATGATCTCTGATTTCGTTATGTCCCTGTTGCTCTTTCTATCGTCATTCATTTGGCTGAAAGTTTTTCTTTTTTGGTTTGTTTTTGTTATTTGCATCATTCTAACCAACTTGGCACATGCTAAAAATCGTCATCTACAGCTGTATATAGATTTTGTTCAGTCCAAGCAGAACCTACACAGATGAGTGTGCCGGCGTGCACGTAAAAGCTGCAATTTGTCTTTATTGGAATTTGAACGTGGTTGTCAGAGGTTATAACTTATACGACACTGAATTTCTGATCTCTTCAGGAAAACTAGATCTGCGATTCATGTTTCATTTGTGATTCGTGAATGGTGGGCGTCAGATGCATGCCTTCAGCTCCACAAAAAAGGCACTGGACTTTAGATGCCTTGGAGAAATGGTTATCAGACATTCAAGTATCGCGCTAGTAATGAACAAGAGCACAATTATAGAAAATCCGAGTCTCAAACTGAATTTTCTGCTGGTTGATCTGAGACTAGACTTGTGCTGAGATGATAAGACAATTTTAACTACAGCCGTCTGAGATCAGACTCTACCAGGGAGTGACCAACTAGATCCTAGAGTTAAAATTTCAGTAGACAGAATTACATATATTTGAGATGAAATTTTGTGATCAAACATATAAATATGAAAATGCACCATATAGAAGGCGTAGATGTGCTTGAAGTTTTTATCGAGAGAGATCAACTATTTCTCAAGTGCATGTTCAGGCTATTGTTCCCTTTGCTCAAACATCTTTCAGATAAATGCTTTGGAAAAACATGACAACATATAAATTACATGGTTACAACGATGAACATACGGTCATTACGATCCCGGTAACAGCTTACGACCTTCATTTGAATGTCAAAACTGATGTTCCTGAACAGAGCGTTGTATCCAAAAAGGCAGCTTCAAGCATACCTAAAATTTATCACAGGTCCCTCTTCAAAGATACAAATATGGTACAAGGTGAATCAGGTTCTTCGAACTATTGTAGTGAAGAATAGAGTAAATCACTTGGCACGAAGACTGCAGAAAAGTAAAAAACTAACACGAACAGAAAATTGTGAATTGCCCTATCACATCTTTCCGGAAATGTAGTGGGCAATCTGCATTGTCTAGGAACAGAAGGCGATCTCATCTTCCTCTTGGATTAACCAACTGTGAAAACACAGCACTCGTTGTAAGATCTTCTGCATCATCATCAGTCACAGAATGTGCTCCATTGATCATGCTCATGCTGTTATCAAATGGGTGGACATGAGGAACTGAAATATCAGCAATATGATTTGTGCTGTTATCATCCGGATCATTAAGTGAGGAGGTCTCCTGAAGCTGAAGTGCATATTCAAGATTCCACAGTACATCTCCCATCGTTGGCCTATCGACCCCTTGCTCGGCCAAACACTTCTCTGCCGTCTCACCAAATTTCTTGAGCGATGCTGGATTCACCTTCCCACTTAAATAGGGATCCATTATGTGGCTAAGCAAGCCCTTCTTCTGCCACATCATTGCCCATTCTGCTATGCTCACTTGCTCCCTTGGGAGGACTGGGTTCAATGCTGGTCTTGAACACAGAACCTCCATTAAGACAACCCCAAATGAGTAGACGTCTGACTTTTCGGTCAGTTGCTGTCTTCTGAAGTACTCAGGATCAAGATAACCGAAGCTACCTTTAACAGCAGTACTAACGTGAGTCTGGTCCAGTGCAGGGCCTGTCTTAGAAAGACCAAAATCAGCAACTTTTGCCACGAAATTCTCATCCAACAAGATATTGGTGGTTTTGACATCTCGGTGGATTATGCTCTGAGTTGCTCCCGTGTGAAGATAATGCAGACCTCTAGCAGCTCCAATACAAATTTCAAGCCTCTGTTTCCACATCAAAGGTGGAAAATCTGATCCATACAGGTGACTTCTAAGGGGTCCATTCGCCATATATTCATAAACCAGGATCATCTCTGACCGCTCATCACAGTAGCCAATCAGGGAAACTAGATGTCGATGTCGAAGCTTGGACAACATCTGAATTTCAGTCTGAAATTCAGTCAGACCTTGCTCTGATCTTGGATTTCCTCTCTTGACAGCCACATTGATGCCATCGTCAAGTGTTCCTTTGTAAACTTTGCCAAAGCCACCAACACCAAGAAGTAGAGCATCGTCAAACTTGTTGGTCGCCTCCATTATCTCCTGAAAGGTGAAGGTACGTCCCAAATTGGAATTTGCCATTGATATGCAGCTTGCAGTTCCACTTTTCTGGGAGATGGTCGAAACTTTGCTTATTGTGTGAGAATTACCATATAATGGCAATGGTAGCCATGAATGAGCACGACGGAGTCTCTTCGATCTAGGTCCAGCAAAGCAGCAGTAGTACAGAACTACCAACAGAACTGCAGCCACGACACCGAGAACGACGGCGACAATGACTGTTAACTTCTTCTTTGTCTTCTCTGCACCAGAATAAATATCGCGGACAGAGAGGCTACCTTCCAGGCTCCAAGCATCGTTGCTCATCTTCATGATTTCAAGTCCATTTAGCGTGGCATTGCTCACATCCATAATAGTTGTGTCAGGGCCGATGCTAATATTTATAAAAGGCGAGCCAGAGGATACATTAGAAACAAAGTCCGCATAATATGGTCGTCTCAATACATTCGTCTGCCTGGAGAGATCAAGACCAGCAATGCCAGAATAGGAATTGATGTAGACATCAAAGACCAGCTGATTCAAAGCCGTGCTGATGATATCACAGAAATGGAGACGAATGAGATAAAGAAAACTTGGATCAACAGGGAGAGACCACGTGATATTGAAGATGACATTGGCAACATCTACATTCACCATGATCTCTGCTGTGGCATAGACCCAGTTGGGTGCGATCTCGGGGCTGACAACCTCGCCATAGCTAATGGTGCTCGGATCCACAGATTCAACTTTTGCGGAGTCGTTATAATAGAGAAACTTTTGATCGTTCTCCCAAGTTCTTCCTAGAGTGTCATTCATTGGAACGATCCTAGGACCTCCCACATTGAGCCTGTAAACAGTTTCCAGAGCTAAAGTGGGTATGCCAACAAAAGGGGTACTGAGGGCTACCTGTGGAACCTGATCAACAATCAAATCATCAGGGACGGAGACCACTTCAATGCCATTGACGAATGAGACGGAGCCGTTCATGGGCACGAAGGTGATACTTAAATGATCAGATGTCACATTAATCAAATACTCCTTGAAAAGAAAAGGCCGGTTCCGGTCCTTCAGTGAGTGATTGTTCAACAGCACAAAATCATCAGTAACCACAGTGAGCAATGTTGAATTCAGAGAATACCCTGAGTTGGGAATTGGGTAGAAGTAAAGCCGAACCCAATGACGGCCGGATTGGCGGATTTCGAACTGAAACGAAGTTGGTCTCGGAAAGACGCGTGCAGACTGGTAGATAGGAGAAGGGGTCAAGAAATTAGAGGAGATGATGCTGCTTCCTTGGTCTGTAAGCACTAGGGAAGAAGACTGTGTATCAGGCACATAAACCCTGCCATCCACGGTGACATTTTGGGAAGACCCACATGCAATCAAGTAGTTGTCCACTGGAGTGAAAGCGGCGTACGAGCTAGAAATAATGAAGCCATCCAAGAACACAACAGCAAGAAGGGAAACAACAGACACCCACCTCACAAAACCCACCATCATCACCGTCACCACCATCCCCAAAACCCTATTTGCAAGAGAACAGTCACCAACTCAAATGGCGAGAAGGTCTCCTAAGAAACAAAGCCGCATACTCACAACCTCAAAAACAACCAAAACGGAGAATCAACCAAATGGCAACCAACAAAAAGCCAAAAAGCAGAAAGCAGAAAACAAAGGGCTATAGTCTCCCCTTCCTTGGTTTTACTCAAGCATGCAACCTAAGGATTCCCGCCATTGTTGGTGATAGAAAAGCTGAATCAGAAAAAAATGGCGACCTCAAGGCACAAGATGAGTTGAGAGAAATGAAAAAGTAACATAGCATCTCAGGTTTTCTCCGCCCAGCAAACAGCTAGTACCAGCCTGTAGATTAAAGAAGAGGGCCCACATGAGGTAAAGCGGAAGGATTCTGCTAAGAAAAACTTAATATTCAAATTCAGATGCAAAAGCCAAATCTGTAAAGAAAGAATTTTTGAGAGTGATAGTGTCAGGCTACGTGAAACAAAAACGCGTTCAACTGACGATGTTGAAGAATTAAAAGACAAAATAAAAACTTTCAGCTGAGCTTGCAGAGTAAAAACAGAGCCATTACTCCGCACGTTTTCTTACCTCCACCAACGCATTGGGATTAATACGAAGAACCAATCGCCATGGAAGTTTTTTTTTTTTTTTTTATAAATAATTAAGTGAATGTGTATAAAGATAAAAGAAATTTTCCTCGTCAAGAAGGAGAGGGAGTGATGGAACGCGTCGGGAAGTGAAAACGAGACTGAGCATGGGATGGATAGATGCTGTCTGGGCCTGGGGCTCTTTGACGGTCCCACGCGGTCTCCCTCATTTTCTTTCACCATGCTTGTTCTCAAATGGTACCAAGTGAAGAATAGAGCAACCGGTAGAATTAGGAGGTTTTTTTGAAAAGCATGCTATTATGATGATATTAAAGAGAGAGAGAGAGAGAGAGAGAGAGAGAGGGAAAAAGATGTACATTCATATCCCCTTTAGCCCAGATGGATGAATGTATTTGATCATTGATTTAACTTAAATTCATTTGATCATAAGAACTTGGAATTTGATTATCATTGATTTAACTTTAATTCATTTGATCATAAGAACTTGGAATTTGATTATTGATTAGATTTAAACTTGATATACAGTTTCATAATTGAATTTTGTATATGGGCTTTTAATATCCAATTGAGATCTGACAAAAAATCCGATTGAATTACATAAAATATTCGTTATTATGGCAGTTGAGTATAAATTCGGTTTAAAGAGAGTGTGTTGCTTGAGTAGGCCTTTTGTTGAAGTTCATGGTCTCAGGGATCCTTTTTTTTTGGGAAGAAACTTGTTCTGGTCCATTGCAATCTTGTCTCAGAGGCACAACTGAAGTTTTGGATTGCAGAATTGATCTGCATTCTGCTGTTGCATGGTCGACTCCATGATGGAGTCACAGGTTTATATTCTTTTAATTCTTTTGAATAAATTGAGGGACACGATCCTCCCAGCCAATTTGCACCGGAAATTCGGGGCAACAACCCAACATGTGTTATCCTAAAGAGATAGTATGAATCCAGCTATACAAAAATGTGACTAAATTGAATCCAAAAAAAGCTGAATCTGACTTCAATGCAAATCACTAATGTCCCTAAATTCATCTAGAAGAATTGAATTTGCGGGAGAATATAACAATTACAAGATTATCAGATCTTGCTTAGTTGAAGTAGAAGTTGAAATTGGATTTATAGATAGAAAAGCCAAGTTTGAACTGTACTTGTAAGCAAAAAAAGATACGTGAGTTTAAGTTTCGTGAACAATTGAAGATCTAAAAAGGTTGGATTTGTAATACGTTCATTCGTTGTCTTTTTGGTAGCTTCTCACTCAAAGAAACAACACCCGAATTGAGAAACTTTGTTTCTCTCTCGGTGGCATAAAACTCTGAGGTTAGTGCCCCGTTCCTAGGGCTTATGTCTAGTAAAACGTGCTACCAATGCCACTCGAACTAGTGACCAGTTGCCTATCGACCATTAGCCCGATGTTGTGCAACAAGACTCCTCAGGATATACGTCTACTAGTTTTTATAATGAACTTTTTCATGCAGGTAAAACCTTAAGAGTTTTTCTTTTTATTTAAAAGGAGAAAGCTTTTATCTCATTTTATGATTTTTTTTCTTTTTTTTACCTTATTTGAGGGGAGAACCAAGTTCATTTTGCTCAGACGTGTTCATACCTAAGAGGGCATTTAGTATCAAGAATACTGCGTTCTTTGAAATACAATGTTTTATGAATGTGAAATACTGCTTTGTTCCATGAATGTGCCTTAAAGTTGTACCATTCATGTTACCAAACAATAGGTCAAATGTGGACAACAAGTCGGGCCGGGTCCGCTTGAATAGAGACTCGCAAGGACCTTTGAAGTAGGCTGAGCACACACTAGAGTCCGACGGGTGCGAGTACCATACCTTGACCCATCCACAGCCAGTTGACCCATTTGACCTAATAAAATGCATGGAGCCATTCCCTTCCCTTCATATGGTTGAACTCAAAGACCTTCAAGCTTGGAAGAGAAAAAAAATAGCAGCAGCAGAGCCACTAGTTTTGTGATAGATGCTAATATGTAAATAAGCAAACAACTAAAAGGCACTCATATACACATAATCAATTTATCTATAGTATTTGCTGACAACTGCCTATACATGCTAACATGTGCCTCCGCCACTAGGTTGATACTAGTACCTATTAAGGGCGCAATCGGGGTTCGCTAAGCGAAGCTGCCCTAGATTTTTTTGATGAATAGCTGCAGTTTAAAGCCGTTTTGTACCAGTAACAAATTGTTATTGTCCAGTACACCTGCCTTAAAAATTGGGCAGCTTCACAGAACTCTGAAACATAATGTTTTATGAATCTATCCCAAATTTTGAGTACTTAATAACCGGACAGTAATAATATGTGCGGTTATCAAAAGATCAGGAAACTATCCTCAAGGTTTTAAGCTGCAGTTGACTAACAAAATCTCTTTGACCCAAGTGTGGTTTTCTCTTAAAAGAAATCACATAAAACTCCAACTTGCTTCTCAAATTTGCCTGCAAAAATATTCAAAAAATCTGTACTACCCACGTTGGATAGTGCTGTCCTCTTTAGAGGCGTAGTTATGAAGGGTCAGAGGAGGTTCATCTCCAAGGGTGCCGACCCGCTAGGTGGCATGATATAAAAAAATAGATAAACATAAAACGCATTAAATTGGAAGGAGTTACTAAGGCCAACAGGGGAACATTATATATATATAATTCATTCGTGGTTCTGATCGGACCCAGCAACAAACGGAGCACAAGCATCGAGAAAGCATCTTGATCTGACGACGTTTGACATATTTGTCCTGGACCGAAGCTCTGCTGATGAGATTCTTAA
The DNA here is from genome assembly GCA_011799765.1 of Nymphaea thermarum. Lineage (NCBI taxonomy): Eukaryota > Viridiplantae > Streptophyta > Magnoliopsida > Nymphaeales > Nymphaeaceae > Nymphaea > Nymphaea thermarum. The sequence goes on from JAANDH010000575.1 coordinate 42,778, forward strand.
TTTGCTTCAGGAAGGGATGCAGATTTTGATACCTCCGGTTTGAGGTGAAGTTATGAGCCTCTGAAATCCAAATCCATGGTCTGGATTGGCGGCCAATTTGGATCATTTTTGCATTGAAATCTGAGGAAGGAGCAACTGAGTGGGGTTAATGCTAGTCAGCAAGCAGATCTGGTAGAGCAGCTTGTGTGGGCAGTTGCCTATACAAGATCACAAAAAAATGCTTATCAATATATTGATATTTCAAGTGAATGGGACGATTTTAATCTCTACGCCTTGACGAGAGCCGAAGTTTCATTCCTTTCCCTTGTTCGCAGGTTCTAAGGCTGCGTTGGAACCAGTGGTGAGACCACCACGTACTTCTACTTACACTTAGGACCCGCCCCTTCACGGTACATTACCATAGCCCAAACCCACCCATTTGTAGGGGAGGAGCCCAGGGGGCTCGCATGGGCCTTGGCCCCACCTCAATTTTTTTTCAAATTTACATGTAAATTTTATAAAATTTTACTTGTTTTATACAAAAATTTTGAAAAATGATATTTGAACTCGTGTCAAAATTTTGAAACTTTAATTCGGTTTTCCTCATGAAAAATTTCTAGCTCCGTCCCCACTCGTTTGAGCTGTGCTCCAGAAGCTAGAAATGCTCATTGAGAGAAGTTCAAGCTTCTTTGGTCTTTGACCGAGTAGATGATCGAGCCACCGAGATGATCGAGCCAACTCAGTTTGGCTTAGTGGGGTTTCCAAGCACTGGGTCCAACCCATGCAAGATAGGACCAGGTCGCCGCCGGTAAGAAACGAATTTTCCGGCAGTGTTTGTGCAGTTTGACCGCAGAAAGAGGCCATCGGGCATTCTTAGATAAATGCACCGGTGACAGCCAGCAGCAATGTTGCCAAACAGATTCGGAGACTGACTCGAGACTACCATATGTCATTTTTCAACTATTTCTAAATGTTTCAAGATTTCTTCATCCTAAATTCGTTTTTATTTAGTTATCATCTTAAATCGTCAGATAACTACATAATATATAGATGATTATACCGGCATACATGATTTCCAAACTAGCTGTTTGGTAATTTTTTAGTTTTTAATCAATTTAATCACCCATACAATTGAATAAAAATATAACAAAATAAATCATGTCCTTTTTGGATATCTAGATCAAATTTATGGGGTTCAAAATATAATCACCTTAAATGACAAATGAATCGTCTATAATTCATTCTCATGGAAACATTTGATGCATGGTTCAACAGAAAGGTAGAGCGCCTAACTACCAAACAATACTACACATCTTGGAACAATAATAAGATATTATTCTTTCTGTCAAACTCAATGCCAAGAAAATAAGGATAACATTATATGATGGATAAAGATCCCTTCTTGGAAGTCCAATGATACAATTGAACAAAGAGAAGATATGGGGACATAATTGTGTATAGAAGATGTTCAAGGGAGAGAAAATCTATGAGATTAAAATCAAGAAAATTAAAAGAAAGAAACTTAAAGGGAAAAGGGATTTTCTTGACTTACAAATCTTAAATGTTGAATGAATTATGAAGATTGGTCCCCCAGATTCCGATCTAATAGAAAGTATTGAGAAGGAGAGAAAGAGGCACACAAGGTCATCAATTCCAATCTTAATATATACATCACATCTAAATCTAACTCAGATCTGCGATCCATTGGTAGTACCATAGATTTTAAGACCATGGATTTGTAGTCCGACTATAGATCTGTGGTTTCCACAAGCAAACACGGATTTGAGATCCCCAGTTGAGAAATCCACTGTTTGTTTAAGTTGTGGGGGGTTTAACTTAGGTAGCATTTGATAGCCCCGGATATGAGGATCCTCGAATCTTAAAAACCTACGTTCTTTGTGTGATATCATCAAAATCTCTCTCTCACCAACCAGAATGAGGTCAAGCCATGGCGCACGGTTGTTCGTGAAGGATGGTGAGTCTCTCTCTCTCTCTTTTTCTCTCCATCTTTTTTCCTCTCTCCCTCTCTTTCAAGGCGGAGCTAAGAATTTTTTGTCCCAGGGACCAAACTATATTTTCGAAATTTTAACAGGGGCTGGAATATAAATTTTCAAAATCTTTATATATATTAACCTAAAATTTTTTATATTAACATACAAATTTTTAATGTTTTAAAAATTTGAGGGGGGGCCAAGGCCCTTGCCGGCCCCCCTTCCCTCCACCCCTGCTCTCTCTCTCTTTTTGTGTCTAGAACGGTCGTTGATGAGGGTTTCTCTAAAACCCAGAGAAGATGGGATCCTATCAATTTCTCTGGAAAATTCATAACCCTTTTCTCAATCTCCATGCAGTTTGCTACAAACTTACTAGAGTGGAAGCATGATGAAGCCCAGTAACTGGTGAAGAAGCAGCAAGAAAGGGATGGAGGGGCCTTCGGGCTCCACTCGGGCGGTGGGATTTACCCTCTCGCTCACCCGAGGAAGAGGAAAGAAGCGCGAGTGTTTTCCACGAGAATTTTCCACATGGATAAGTGATCCGCACAAGGAATCAGAGGGGGGTTAGGGTGGTGGTGTCGGATCTGAGATGCATGGATTTAGTTGTCATCGAGGATTTCAAATCCAAGGTTTCTGGATCCAAAGTTTGTTAAAGCCATGGATCTCACCTTAAAATCCAGCCTTGTATATGAGATCCGAGGCTATCAAACATGCCCTTAATGTGGATTTAAATCAGCCTTGAATCTTATATCCGAGGCTATACCTAACATAGCCTTAGAGAACTCAGCAATCATGATGAAATCAAGATTGCTACCTAAAATTGCACATAAACATCTTGTTTACAAAACGAAAAGCTACAAGTGGAAGTACCTTTCCAACATTCATCTAGAAGATAGTCCAACTTACTTGTTTTTTATTAGTTTAGAAAATAGGATTTGGTTTCGAAAAGTAATAAAATGGGTTCTACTAGAAATATCAACAGAAGATGTGCTCCAAGAAATGACTAAGGGGTTGTTGGGGGTGTTTGGATGACACTCCAAAACCCGGTTTCGGAGTGTTTGGGTGTCGACAAAACTTGGTTTTGTAGAAAAAGAGTGAAAAAGCTGGCTCCTCTTGGATTATTAAAAAAAAGCTGGCTCCTCTTGGATTATTCAAAAACCATATTTTGAGTGTGACACCAAAATGAAAAAAAAAAATAAGGTTTTTAAAACTCATCATAAAACTTGGTCTTCATAAAACCAAGTTTTCACAATACTGGGTCAGATAAACGCCCCCTAATGAACGATGAATTCCTAAGTTTTCTAGTTCATTTATTCACCGATCGATCAAGAAAAATGCATGAGATATTTTCCTCAAGATTTGATTTCCATCTTATCAGTTCAAACAATTGGAAAATTCTGAAATGGGTTCATACATGCAATTTTCTGCCTGACTGTTGTAGCCCATGCATAGACCACTCTTGCTTTCAACCTAGATGAAATCTAGCTTACAATGAAATGCATAACTTCATCTCCGAAAAGGTTACATGAACACAGACAATTCTTCATTAGCCATGCTACTTCATTTCAGCCCCTTTCTTAAATCGCTTTGGTTAACTTAATAATCTAAGAAGAGATTAACATCTACCCAATTTATGCACAAACTTTTGTTATTAACCTAACTTTTGTATCTGACTAAGACTGATTAATCATGTGAAGATATATTGGTGGCCTAGATGATATTAACATGGTGGTTAATTAAAATGTTTCTTCCAAACTTGTTTATATTTAAGAATTTTTGTAATTCTTAAGTACACAAAATTTCTGAAAACAGGAACAATTATTTTGTTCACTATAACTGATATGGGAAACTCAGTAATTGAAAGATCTTAGATTCTACATGGACTACTCTAATGCTGAGTGAACACAAATGGTTTGGAATTTTGATTCAAGAATGAAAAATTCCATCACCATAATTCCTTCTTAAACTGGAACGAAATCAAAATTTTAGGTTTTAGATTTCTAATTCTGGAAACAAAATACCTCATTTGTTTAATAATTCTAATTTCTTAAAAAAATGAACTTTTTGATTCTAAAATTTCATGATTCTGGGTATATAAAACACCACCACCTCTTAGAGTATATCTACGAGCCATCAGATTACCAAAGTTTTAAGGTCTAGTTCTTCAGAGATGCACCTAAAATTAGTTTAGCAGTTGGACTGAAGATGCAAAGTTGCATAAACATGATATGATACTAAGACGACAGTGATAGGAACTGCATAATTGTCAAATGATATGATACTACCATCAATTTTTAAAATAGAACTTTATTTGCATTGAATTTCTTGAAGCAACATAAGATTTAAAAAAAGCAATGCCAAGCACATGAATTCTATTTTTTTCAGTCAGAAACATACTTGCTTGGCTGGTGTGGGTCATATAGGGGAAACTAACATTAGTGAAAGTGTCTGACTTTATATGTCAGTGAAAATTAATTTCTACTGATGTTCAGAATAAGATGTTAGTGAAAGTAGCCTTCACCGATGATGCTTGCTGTTAGGATATGGTTGAAGTTGAACTTTTATCGATACCCAGTTCCAAAACATTGGTAAACATTCACTTTTACCGACGTTCAATTTTACTGGCATCCACATTGCAGTCCATAAAAAAAGTAAGTTTTAGGGACACATGATCTTGTCGTTAAAAGTCTCTTTCATTGACACATGCTAAACATTGGTAAAAGTTACCACAAAACTTTTACTAATGTGCGTCGGATAAAGTTTCCTCGACTCTGTAACTTTGCTCGAGCCCTTCTTCTCCTATCTTCCTCTTCCATTCCTTTCCTTTTTCTTCCTTCTTCTTTCCATCTCTTCCTCTTCTTTCCATTCCTTTCTCTTCCTTTTCTTTCCATCTCTTCCTCTTCTTTCCATTCGTGTTTACTAAAGGATGCATCCATGCAAACGACCCACCAAAAAAAAAAAGACGCTTGGGAGGGGAAGCAATGCCTCCCTCTCAATCAGTGAGAAGGGGAAGGCCAGTTGCCTCTCCCCTTTGCCGCCAGCGGGCTGCCGCTGCCTTGTTGTGTCTGGCGGACCTGCCGGCGATGGCAAGGCAGCAGCAGACTGCTGGAAGCGAGGGAGACGGCCTCCTTACCTCCATTTTGAAGGAAGAAAAAATGCAACTGTGGGAGTCGTTGTCCCCACCTTCTCTCACGGACTGTCTGGTTTGCTGATGAGGGAGAGCCGGTACAGCGATGGAGGAGACGACAACTTCTCCCTTCTCATAGAGGCAGGGGGAGGCATCCCTTCTCCCGCCCGATGCTGTCAATCGTCATTTCTTAGAAAAAAAAAATATGACAACCTCATCCAAAAGTGTGAAGATACTGTGATTCTATCTTGACATTGGAAGAGTTTCTTCAAAAACATTTTCAAATATATTTTTAAACTTTTCTGGTTTTTTTCATATTTCAATCACTATTATGTTTATCAACTTTTTCCCTTAACATTAGTAAAAAAACTCAAAAATTCACAAATTTCTTTATTGTTTTTTGTATGTGTTTCAGTTTTTAAATTCTTAGTGTTCGCCTATGAGAAATGAACTTTTTAAATTCTTGGTGTTCGCCTAAGAGAAATGAACTTTCTTATTGATACTCAGCAAAAACCTTGTCAATAAAAACCCATGGGATAGTTTGGCAGCAATAACATCTTTTAAGTGTCCCATGAATCTCCCCCATAAATTGAAGCATAATTTTAATGTTTGATGAGTTTGTTCCAATCTTTGAGATAGATTCATGAGACACTTACAAAGTATCTTTGCTGCCAAACAACCTCCAAGAATACCATTTGGGGCTATGAACTTTCTTATTAATACTCCGTAAAAACTTTGTTAGTAAAAATCCAAGAATGACATATGTGACAATATTTCAAGTCATCCTCATGCACAAATGTTGTTAATGAACATGCTCACTAACATCATTCTTGTCAGTTTCTTACAAAGGTTTGTCATAAGAGCAATGTTTGCCAACTTGGCAAGTCAACTAGTTGACTCAACTGACTTGGCCCCTTACTAGGACCACTTAGAAGAACACTAAGTTTTGTCAAAGACTAGCCTAAAAACTTGTTTGACTTGCACAAAATTTGGATATATAAATGTTATATTGGCTTTAGTGCTTATTTTTGTAGAGTAGTTATTTTACATTGCTATATTGATGCTTGATCATCAATTATCTTGAAGTATGCAACTATAATGTCAACACGTTTCTTCTTGTTATATAGATACTAAATATAACTTAGTCATGACTTCATTTGATGGTAGTTTAACTTATTTTTGAGTTACACATGTTATCAAGACATTCTACAACCTTTTTATGTTTAGATGACAAACTATATTTTCTTTTCAAAAACATATATTTAACAAAGCCTACCCTAAATCACTGAATTGACCCTTGAACTCACCAGTCAATATTGAATGCATCAAGTCCTGAGCCACCAAGTTTGAAACTTTTCTTAGGAGCTTCCTTTTCCACAAATAGTTTCTTAAGAAAATCTGGAAAAAGTATTGAAAATTACAAAACATGAAGATTTCTAAAGAACAATGAATTATATGTTAATTGATATTTGCGTTGAGAAACTAAATAAATCATTGCAAAGGTTTCTAAAAGATAAAAATGTCAGACAAACAAGGGGAAATTCTCAAATGTGTAAAAATATATTTTCTGATTACATCTTACCCAAATATCGTGATAGCATATATCATGATACTATCACAATTATAGATATTTTGCAAAAACTTTCCACAATTTGTTATGAAGCTTCATGAGATTAGCAATATTAGTGTAACTTTTCTAAATCAATCTTGAAGACCTTGGTTGTCAATCCATGGAGTTGTCAAACAATTAGTCAACCACATAGATTGACTTGGTCAACTAGTCAAGAATTGGCTTTTGATCAACTAGCTTTGATTTTGGTAATTTTTTACATTTTTTTTGCTTTTTCGTATTAAAGAGAAAATATTCTTGTTTCTATTTTTGCCTGTTTCTGATTTGTTTGCACAATGCTTTTCCCTTTTTGTTCAACATACACAATTTCTGTTCAAACCTATTATGGATAAACTAGGGATTTTGTTATGAAACCTTACTTTAGTCAATTAAATTATTAAAGTGTTGATTTATTCAGATAAATACTAAAAATTAGTATACATCAAAGCAAAAGAAAAAACAGGCAACCGGAATTTACAAATTGGAAAACATAGCAACAGTGTCACAACTAGGGTTGATACGGATAATAGAAATTCTGTGGCTGGCGGTTATAGTACTCGTGAGGATGAGGTGATAAAATATTTAAAAACCGTCGCTAAAAACATTCTACTGCAGGTTGTTGTACATGCTTGTGCATATTTATGTTGTAGACAATTTTTTTTTTTGAAAGGGACATTTTTTCATAGGTTTTCATTTTCAAAGGGACAAAATTATATGCATAACATAGCAAATGTTTTAAATATTTAAAGATATTGATTTCAAATTTAAAAATTTTGATAGGCTTAGCTCATATTTATGTATTATCAACAATTTTTGAAGAAACAATTTTCAAAAGATGAACTGGTTCAGGTTAATAAGCCTCACCAATTAAGCTCCGCACTGGTCCCGACTTTTCAACTTGGCCGCACCAGCGCAACGATTTGAGGATAAATTGGCTGTGTGTTTATGGGTCAAGTCCTTGGTGGGATCATGTCAGCTGTATGAACTGAGGGTACTTTGTTGGTGTTTCCCGAGATTCCACACTTGGCGACGCGGTTAGAGCAGGGCTTCTTCTTGAAGTTATTTCAGAGCCAGGGGAACGTTTTTGAGTCGTTCACTTACAATGGTGTGTAAGATGGGAAGGGAGAGAGAGATGCGTGCCGAGTCGTCGCCGGTCTCATTGCCGAAGCAGCCGAACTATCATATACAGCACACGCAAAATAGAGATTTCAGAGAGAGAAGGAGGAGAGCGAGCGTCGGCCTGAGCCATTTCTCGGGGACCCAATTCGTTGGAGCGGCGAGGGAGGAGGAGAAGGACGAGGAGATGCCTGCTCAGAAGCGCGCTTCGGACGAAGACGACTCTTCTCCTGGGTCTCCTGCCGTCAAAGAAGAAGAAGAAGATGATGAAGGTGACGAAGGAGAAGCGGAAGGAGGAGAAGGGGCGGGAGGAGGAGGAGGAGGAGGAGGAGGAGGAGAAGCTGAGGTGGAGGCGGAGGAAGAAGTGGAAGAGAAGGAAGCAGAACGCCACGGTAACTCCCCGTGCGACGACCCATCGGTTTTTTTTTTTCCCGGTCTCCGCTCGTAAAGATGTTCTCCGTTTTTACCACTCTGCTACCTTCATCTGTTTCTCCTTTGTTGGTGCCTCAGATTCGGAAGGCAGCCCTTCGTCCAGCAGCGGCGACAAAGATGAGTACGTTTCTGTGCTTCCTCTTTTCGTTCTTCTTATTCTGCTCCTCGGTTCGTGCTCGCTTTCTCTCACCCTCCGTCTCCGTGACGATCTTCTCTCTCTCTGTATTCACATTTTACGTTGCATCTCTGGGATGAGTATTCGCTGTCCTTCTGGGCTTTCTTTCGACGTGGAAGCTCTCCCTCTCAGTTGTGGCGTTTTCGTTTGTACTCGTGTATCCCTGGCGTTTTTCTTTCTCAGTTTGGTGGTGACTTCGTGAATTTGGTGCTTCTCTGATGGTGGTACTATACACATTCGCAATTGCTGCAATCTACGATATCGATCGAGCAGAACAACCCGCATTTTGATTTTAGCGCGCGGCAGTTGGTTCTCTGCTGGGCGGTCATGATAGTGAATAGTTGGCCTTGTTTTGCTGTCTTCTTTAGCAATGTGGATCTATGCACCGCACAGTGGTGGTGGTATATTTTTAACCCAGAAGGTTGTGCGGGATTTTCCACTTCCAATGTCAAGGGGAACAACTTTTCCTGATTTCTGCTCTTCTTTGATCTCCTTTCATATTTTGGTGGCCTGCTATTCCTTGTCCATGGATGTTGGACTTGGGATTCTTGCACAGACAGAGCAAATATGTGAGGCATGAGAAATGATCGATCAGGCTTGTAGCATGCTAAATTGCTAATCCCTCAGTAATTAATGAACGTGACCAGATCATTGTCATCTATTCTTGAAGCCGGCTACTGTGTGCTTTATGCAGAACAAACTTCTTCCAAATTTTATTTTCACAGTTCTTTCATTCAGACCAACTGTTATGCTGTTTCATATGCTGGCACTGTTACCGATGTTGTTGGCCACGCAACTAGTTTTACATGGTAGTCCGATGCATGGTTCCATGATTTTGCAGGCACATGCTGCCCCTGGTTTCTTTCTTCTCTTTTTTCTTCTTCTAAGGATAGTCGTTGTGAAATGTTATTTATGCTTCATGTCTTTGACCACATACAATTTTCTTGAAGCAGATGTACTTTTGATAGGATTGGTTCTAGTCTTCAAACAAGTCTTACCTGGGGATAAATTTCACATGATTTACCTACATCTACGTGTGCCACTATTGTTCGACATGAATTTTGAAGCCGCTTTTATGACACATCCATCTTAATAAATTGAGTCATTATTTTTTACCGTCTCAACAGTTGAAGCTTTTAGGTTTTAACACGGTAGAAATAATTAGAACTATTAAAAAATAATTAAAAATGATAACGCAGTAAATATTTTACTCAAAATATATCACAGTGGCTACATCCAATTTTTGGGTGGTTAGCTCCATAAAGCAAACGTCATGTCTACCCTTTGGTGCTTATTGGCGTTAGAGCCTAAACAAATATATATTTTGTTATTCTCTCTTTACACACACAGGCACACACACAATCATTCTGGGAGCTAGGCAGTATAATGTTAGAATTTTGTATTCTCAAAATGTCACATGATATTGTACATTTCAGTAATATTTCAATGTAAGTGTGATTCATTTTTTTTTGTTGCATTTTGGACAAAAATTCTTTATTTATATTCTAAAAATTTTATGAATTCTATTTTTGTTTATTTTATATTTAAAAATTCTTATTATGTTATTTTATTTTAGAAAGAAACATACGAAGCCTTTCATAACTTTAAAACACTCCCCTTCTAGTTTTCAAATCATTCATTCTTTTCGGAAGAAAAATTGTATTTTCTTAAAAGTTTCCTAGTAAAACCTTGTGAACTCACCAAGAATGGTGTTGATGGTCCATTTTGTTTGCATATATGGCCATATAAACATGTGTTTAAGTTTGTAGGTAGAGGGGTGGGGGCAGGGGGAGAGAGGTACATATTTTCATATCTCACAGTTACCAGGGGAACTTTCTAGGTCTCCATTCCGTTCGAAAATTACCAAATAATAATTTCTTTGTGAGATTCTCTTTTCAAGACATCAGTATTCCATTTTTAGGCAGGAAAACTTACAGTTTTCTAGTCATTTAGTTCCTGCTCCTTTCATTATGCTTTGCAATATTTTGCATCAAGTGCCCCAGCTATGTTTGCCTTGATACTGACTTTTCTTCTACTCTTCTACTTATAGAAGAGCATTAGCTATTGCACAAGGATGTCACACCTGTTGCATTTGTTTTTTCTTAACAGCTTGCTCAACTAGCTGTTTTAATTGGCTCTTCCCTAATAAACTTTGTGTTATTTGTATATAATCTACCCTCTTCTGTAGAGCCAAAATATTGACAACAACAGATATTTAATTATAATTTATAAGAGAGTTAAAATTATAGATCTTATGAACATGCAATCTGAAAGTTTTGACATTCTTTGGAGGTTCACAACAAATCCTATTCTCGAAGCTGAATAACAAGCTATGTCTGTTTCTTTTTGGAAATTATGATGAGAATTCTATGTTGATTTTTTTGATAGATTGATTATCCGAGAAGAGCTTCATCAAGAGGCATGTTCCACATGTTTTGGTAACATACTTTTGTGGAATAGGCAAGTAGGGGCATGACTTTTGAGTTTCTTTACTACCTGGTTTGGTCTAAACCCATGAGAATGTGGACTAAACGTTCTCCCACAAAATATATATGAGGTTATACTCTGCTACATGTAATGCTGAATACTAGCATGCCATAGTGGGAATTGCAGTGCTTGGGACAGAAAATCAGAATTTGAATTCTATGTTTTTTGTTTAAGAATCTCATTCTTTTAGAAGTATCAACCCCATCTCATGTCTGGCTTCCACTTGGGAGTCTCATTGCCCTTAAAAATCATAATTCCATCAGAAATTTCGATTCTGTTCTGATTCTTATAAAATTTCATATATCACCTCCTAAATGGGTTCTTATGTTGCTTCCTACATACTTGTTCCTTCCCAGTTGCTCTAGTAATTTGAAATGACCTTCTAACTTTCATTTCTGTCTCCTTTCTATTTCCATTCTTCTTTGGACAATGCTTTGACACCAATAATGCATCATATACTACTAACAAAATAACTTTAGCTAAATTGATCATTGTCAATGGCTGAGAGCAGTTTATGAATGAAATTTTGAGTAAGATAGGTGTTAATTGGCTTTTGTATTTTTAGGACATAATAGGAATAATGACCGTATGTTATGTGAAGCTATTCTAGTGACTGAGTACATGATTGATTACATTGAAAGACAGAGGGATAGAATGGTAGATTTTGTGGCAGTGATTGCTGTTTGGAGTATGCAGCTACTCTGAAATGGAAAAGAGTTGCTACTTGCTAGGTTATTCTGAAAGGATCTCCTGTAAGTTGGATGCATGACATTCTACAGTGCCATTTATCAATTATAGCTATAGTGTTCTGCACAATAGCCAGTGTTGCCTGGATTGGCTAAAACAGTTCCTTTTATATGTGAGTATCTGAGAATCTTTTAGTTTTATAATTTTATTAGCACTTGTTTCTCATGAGGGATTTCACGTTTGAAGCTTTCCAAAGTTTTTTTCAAAAGTGCCATTTGTTCATATGATGTTGCTTTGAATTATTCTCTCCCTCCTTTTTTCTTTTTTATCCAGAAAATGTGATTGCTCGTTAAGCTCTTTTTATATTTTAAAAAACTGCAACTTTTGGGGCTTTATTTATTTTTTTGATCTATTCTACAGAAAAATGTCCACATTCCAGGTTTTTTTCTTTCTTGCAGCTTATCATTTTTTTCTTGTTCGACGGTCACATATAGTCCATGTATGTGAATATTTTTTCCATTTATCATCAAACAGCTGTGATTTGAGGTGACTGGAGCATGGCCATCCAAGATGGTTTCAAAGAAGTGTTGGGCCTTAATATGCAGGAACCATAGCAATTATGGTTCTCTTTGGAATGATTGCAAGGCCCATCAATGTCAACAATTGCAGTTTGATGCTTGGACGTTATTCCTGTTGGTCAACTTCTTTTCCTCATGCTACGTGTCAACATACTTCTTGAAACATTACCAATTGGCAGTTGATTTCGAAGATAATGTTTTATACAACTCTTAGAGTTCATGAGGATGAAGCTTTTAGAATAGATGATTTGTAGCAGAATTTGGAACTGTGCGGCAGAAGATTAGGATTTTGGTTTGAGTATCAATATTAGGATTTTGTTTCACAATTTCTACATCAGTGTTACAATTTTAGGATTAAGAGAAATTCTGTTGTTATGGGGTTTTCAACAATAATTTCATTGCTGAAGTAGCTGAAATATTGAAAAGTATGATAATTTTGTGGCTCTAGACAAGGCAGAGGGTGAATTGAACATTTTTTGTCATAAAAAAGGGTACCGTCATTAGTTGTCATATGATATTTGTTTCTGCTGTGTCAAGGAATATGTGAACTATAAGTGACAAAAAATGCAGTTCTAAGTGACATGATTTAATGCTAACCTCCTTGTCAATGAAAAGTGGGTTTATAATGTTGTTTGTATGACAGCCCTTTTAGGAAGTATTTGCATGTAATTGTATATATTTCAGTTGTGCATATTATATAAACTGTATTCATATGTGTTCTTTGCATATATAAGTTTATATATGTATATACAATGATACGTAGAACATATTTGTATTCTTTTTTTTTGTATTTTTTTGCCTTATTTATCTTCATTTTTTCTCCATTTATTTGATGCTGGAGCCCCTGATGGCTATATTTCTAGCTGTTGGCTCCTGTGGCTGTGACACTCTTTCTTTTGTTATATATGGACCAGTTGGGTCCACTTGTAATGTAGCCTTTCTTAGGGCTGTTCTACGTTCTCTTGTGCTCCATTTAATAAAGTTTTCTTCACATTCAGTTGGATCATTTCTTTTAGGCCTTAGTGCCTTTCTTGAGGACTGCTTTTTGCCGTTTAAACTTTGAACAGCAATCTTTAGTGCCTTGGTGGTGCACTGTTTTTCTCAACTGTTGGAAGGTTCTCCTTTTGTAAGTAAAGTATAGAAGTTATATCTATACTCGTTTCTTGAGAAAGTTGAGGATTGCACTCACTGAAGGAGATTTCAAGAATTCAGGTTTTTATCTGTATTTCAAACTTCTTACAAGCCCAACTTGGTTAACCCAAAATCAGATCTTACCAAATATATCAAAAATTTGGGGCATAATCCTGCCATAAATGTGATGTTATCATGTTACTAACTCTTTTACGTTAAGGTTTTTAAAATTTTTTGAGAAATTGATAAGAGTTTAGGCGAATTTTTGTGTTGTTATTATCTCTAGTTTCTTGTATGTTGTGTTTGTCTTTTTCATGCCTTTCATTTCTTCCTTTAAGTAGTACATATAAAGGGCTGCATTTGGAAAACACTCTTCTAATTTTGTACTTCATTTGACAAGTGGATGCATGTAACGTTGAAGAAAGTATTGGTGGTAGGCATGATATCCACCAAGTAACCTCCATATGATTTTCTGTTGACTTTCTAGCATGTTTCTAAATTACTAATTCATTATTCATGCAGTCATTGTGGTTGTTTAGCTGCTTTAGCCATTAGGTTTTTATATACTATATTTCTTTGAAAAGTGCCCTTTATTTTTTTGTGCATATGGCTGTTAGTGGTGTTTCATGAAGAGATAAAGCACATCAACATGGATTACCATTCTGTTCTCACCATAGTTTTGTTTAGTTTTTTCTCATCAGCAATGTTGCACTGTCAGAAAAAATATGATATGTTGCACAGGATCAGTATATCAATTTGTTGTTTTTGATGTTGGAGGATTTTTACAATGTTAGTTAGTAGCTTCTGCTAGTTCCTTTGGTTTGGGTATGTAATTCACATCTTAATTTTTTGGTGGCTGAATGCTGAACCTTTCTTAAAGCAATTTCGTTTACCGATTCCTTTTATCTGTCTCCATGTGAAATCTTTTTAAGTATAATCTTAAAGCCAAGTTCATGGTCTATAGAGAACACAGAATTGAAATTGGCCACTAGGATTCATGGAATTTATGCTAGCATAAACAGCATAAATTCGACATGGTGGTAACATTCTTGTTTTATTGTTTCACTTGCAGATTTGTCCTTGTAAAGTTGTCAGACATACGGAAGGAAGTACAATGCCCCATCTGTCTAGGTATGACTATTTATGAAAGAAAAAAAAAGATTTCTTTGTTGATACGTTTAACCAGGCTGTCTAGGAGACTGTCTTACACATGAATTTGAAGATGAGGCTTAGAGAAATTGCTCCTGATATGACATGAGAGATGTGCAAATGTAAGAATGTGTATGATCCATTGTCCAGTTTGAATGTTTTTTATATGTGCATGCCCTTGTCCAATCAAATTCTTAGCAATAACACATGAACATCTCACACTGAAACAAATAATAGACACTCAGTTTATAAGTGTTAAGTAATCAGAAGCAGTTAAATTTAAAATGCAATGTGCTGCACGCTGACAAGATCTTAAGAAAAAAATTAAGAATTAGGATTTTAAGGGACACATAAGCATCTAACATTGAGAACAATAATAGAAACTCGGTTTAGAACTGCTAAGTAATCACACAATGTGCTGACTGGCAACATTTTAAGCAAAAAAATATTAAGAATTGGGATTTTAAGGTGACAGTAACAAAGTTTATTGTCATTTGGACTAAGGTTATCCTATTCTGAATAACTGGCGTCACATCAGGCTTATTAGGAATCTCAGTCACTGAGAAGTGTTTGCAAGTGTAACTTCAGCAGTGAACAACAATGGTAGAGATTCAGAGGGATCAAATCTTTTGTAAGGATAAGGTAATCACTAAAAGTTTAGTTATGAAATATAATGTACTTGCTAACAGAATTTAGAGCTACCAAATATTAGAAGGTAGTAGTTTAGAAGACATTGATGAAGCTAGTTTTTGGTTTGGAGTAGAGGTTTCCTGATATGAAACACTTATAGCAGATGGGGCCTATTAGGAATTGCAAACACTTACAAGTGTTTAAAAGGTTTTGTTATACTATTTAGAAGTTACTCTTTTGATTTGAAGGTTGTTATGTAGTCCTTTGTAACCATGAAATTTATCTAATCAGACAAATAAAAAGGGCATTTGATTATATGCACAAACTTTGGATGTTGTTTTGACTTGTAAATTTCAATGTTAAGTTCCTTTTCCAGAAGGTTTGTAAATGTTCTAAGGTTGTAGACTAAGTCACATGGGTACGGAGATACAGGTACAAACACTGTAATTTTAGAAAATGTGGGTATAGCAATGTAGAAGGCTATATATATATATATATATATATATATATATATATATATATATAGATGCATATATGTAAATATGCAGAATAACACAAAAAAATCAAAATGAAAGCGACATTTAAATAAACAACTCAAATAAATAAAAATATTATATGTTAATGAACAATAGCTCTAAAAAACAGTACGAAAAGTTAGAAAAAAAGTAAATCAAGTAAAATTGAGTACTTTGGGTCAGTTTTGAGTTAAAACTTAAAAGTACCCAAGTGTGTCCAAGTACCCACTTTAGATACATGTACGGCGACACAGGTACATAGCTGCAATATGGATTGAATTCATGATCTCCAAAGTTTCTTAGGCATGTTTATGGCAATATTAGGCTGTTCATGAGTTTTTGCTTAACCATCAGAACTTTAAAATCCTTATGAAGTGGTGTCAAGATATGCATGATGCGCTAGCATTAGAAAAACGTGAAGCCCTACCTGTGTTACATCAGATGCGACATCATGCTCTTGCAGTAACTAGGTTCCAGCTCACTTTTGTTAGTGAATCAAACTGAATATTCTTTAAGGAATGTAGTTTCTGAAGTTCTGAGCAAGCAGTTGTCTGGTCATTATTTTTTCTTGTTTCTATTGCGATGAGATTTACCAATTTCTTTCAAGGAGCTGGTTTGAAATACAAGAAATTATGAAAAAATTGGCTTTTCTTTTTTTCCCTCAGGGATCATAAGGAAGACAAGAACTGTGATGGAGTGCCTGCATCGCTTTTGCAGGGAATGCATTGACAAATCAATGAGACTTGGGTATGCTCACAAATAGACTAAAATCTTTCTACTGAAGTATTCATATGCCTTTCCGGTTTGCCACTCAAAAAAATAAGAACAATATTAAATACTAATAAACTATGTGAATATTTTCTAATTTTCTTGCTTAAGTGGGTAATGGACAATAAATGAAATCTGCTGCAGGAATAATGAGTGTCCTGCCTGTCGTACACACTGTGCAAGCCGTCGTTCTTTGAGAGATGATCCAAACTATGATGCTCTAATAGCAGCCATATACCCAGATATTGATAAATATGAGGAAGAGGTACTCTAGAGAATGGAGTAATAAATATGCTTTGTATAATTTAGTTATCCTCATTTTTTTTAAAAACACTTCAATTAATGGAATAATTTATTTTTTCATGTAAACCATATGGTGAATAACAATTTCAGGAGCTGGCCTTTCATGAAGAGGAAAAGACCCGAAATAAGCAGGTTGTGTATGAGTAGCACCAGCACATATTAATTGTAGTAACGTTAGGTGACAGTACCATGTGACACTGCTCACTTGTTATTTTTCTTGTTATAGATTCAAGCATCTATTGCTCAGACGCTTCGTCGGCAATCAGAGGCACTTGCTAGAAGGCGCAACACAGCCAAAGCAACAGCTGCAGCCTTTGCAAGAAAAGCTCATGGAAATTATCGGAGTGGCCATGGACAAAACAGCTACTTGAGGGGAAAGGGTAAGAATAACCATGAAACTGGGAATACGGCAGCCTCTGATGATGAGGATGAGGATGATGCAAATGGCAATGAGGGTGCCAAAGATTCATCTTCTGCAGATGACCCTTCTCCTGATTTCAGGCAGAAAAGGATTAAACGATGGACTGGACAGTCTCGTTCTTCACCTATGAGAAGTTCTCTGAATGCAGATGCTGCATGTGATGAAAATGATGAATTGGAAGTTAGCAGAGAAAGCACTGGTGCTTCTCCAGGGTTAGGTGGGAATCCTGAAGTTCTTGTTTGGGGAGGGGGAGGTATCAGAAGCCATACAAGATATGGTAGTGTGAGTGGATCAAATGGTAAGTTTTCTAGATGCAGCCGCATGTCAAAGCTTATGGATTACCTTGTGAACAGAAGTTCAGAGGAAAATGATGATGGGGTATACATCTAAACTTGCTGGGTGAACACCTCTTTCTGAAAATGATCCAAATTATGATGCTTTATATATATATATAGAGAGAGAGTGAGAGTGTGAGAGAGAGAAAGCGCCATTAAATGTTTGTCATGATCAAGTTTTCCTATGCAAATGCAGTTTGATATACATTTCTTACTCATATCCTGGAATGAAGAGTGTGTTCCCAATTTGCAACAGCCATATCTATGTTGTCGACCAACCTTGTCTGTGAACCATTTGTGCCAGGTAAATCGATCTGCCATATTAGTTTCTTTTTAATTATTTCATAAAATTATTATAACGGATGCACTCTAAGATTAACACTCTAAAATTGTTTGTCTGCCGGCCTATAGTTTATTGCTCTCCAGTTACCTGTTCAAGCTGAAGATCTGGAGATAATGGTTGATAAGTCTGGAAGTAAGGTCATCAATCAGTTGGGACCAGGGCTTGATCTATCAACACCAACTAATCAGCACTTCAACCCCAAATTTGACTTTTCAGGGGAGAAGCTGGAAACTTTGGGAAGTCAAGAAACTCTAGCAGGAATCTACACTAATTATGCTAGTAGTCAGGGTGACATGGTAAATATTTTCTTGGTTTTGCATCTTTTTCTTTTTAACTATCTTTTTTTTTTTTGTTGGGCTCTAAGGTAACCGCTGCACTTCTCCTACTGGTAGGTATTGGTCTATCGGCAGAAATCATCAGCTCTTGATGGAAGACCATGATTGTCTTAGTTTTCTCTTTGAGCAAGTATCCTTGGTAGTCGTATTTGTACATAGCCTTCAAAAGAAGGATATCTGATGCCGCCCTCCAGTTGCTGACTGCTGTAAAAAGGTTAACACTGGAAGAACTCCAAACCATGTAACTTTTGGCAATGGTGGGCACCATTAATTAAAGCTATAGGATGTCTCAGGTTGGATAAGCTTGCTTCATATGAGCTTTTTACCAGTTTTCCTGTTGTACTAAGGAAATACACTAAATGTGCAGTTTCATGTACTTTGGTACTATATAATTTTACTGGCATGGAGTCCTTGAATAGTTCATGACTTCACAAGGAAAACATGAAAGATGGAGACTCTTGTAGTAATTCTTTTGGATTTTTACATCAGCTTGAATTAAGGAAAAAAAGGTGCGTCATATGTTGGGTGAACAGCTCTTTCTGAAACTGATTCTTTGCCCTCAATTTACCACATTCAGATTGTGATTGGACGAGACCAACATTTTTATGCATGCTGGAACACAATGTCGGTCATGGTAACATCTTGTGATTTCAGGTCTAAAGATGCCAATGAATAGACTCGGATCATTAAATGAACGTAGACTCAGATTTGGATCAAGTAGGTTGCTGCCAAAAATTGTACAATTCATTATCCGGCCCATCCCTAGTTCTCAGGTTTCTTTGATCTTATATTTGCATCCACTAACCATGATTATGAAGCCAATCATCCTCTGCTTCAAAGAAAGTACTCAGTTTGCATGAATTCATGAAATAAATCTCAGGACCATGACAGAGGATAACTATGATTATTAATTGCCAAGGAAAGTTATTGAAATTTGCCATGCAAGTTGGTCATTGTAAATTGTCAGTAAGTGCATAAAATTATTGGTGGCAGCATCTCCCAGCTGTGGTAAGGCGACTTCAATTTGATATTGACCTGTTTTTGGGAGCGAGAAAGGATGACAAGTTTCCTTAAAAAATCGCTTGTACGAGGTCATTGTGAACAGATTGATCCTTGTAGATATGAAACCTTCAAGTGCTCAAGTTCACTGCGACAAAGGTTCTCCTTGGTTTAGCATTAAGGTTAATTTCTCTGATTCAAATTGGTCAGAAATCAGTTAGAAGAATTCATCTGCCAAAGAGTAAATACGACCATAAGATTTGAAGCATAACATACACAAAACACAGCTTCACTTGGAACCTTCCTTTTAAACCAAAGGGAGAAGAAGGCTTAACCTTTTCAGGGTGTCACGAGCCACTTTTTCTTCTTTTCAGGGTGTCATGAGAAGTTGCTGACAGATGCATTTGCTTACAGATCAAGTAGAACACAGAGCTGCGAAAGAATAAACACATACATTTGCCTACTGATTATAACGATTGGGAACTCATGCAAGTCAAGTATATATGAAACCTACTTTCAAATAATCATTATGGAAAACAAAACTCGTTCCCTTTCCTGTGATCTAAAATTTAGTATGCATGGCAGATAAGCCATTCTAAGATATCTTTACGTTGTTTATTATGTAAATGCAGCAGAGCAGGAATGAGAAATGGAACATACATACAATGATCAGCTGAGAAATGGCCTTCGACCTGTCGTTAACCTTAAACAAAAGAAAGAGAATTCATCAAGAGATGAAAAAAACCAACAATGTGACTGCTGGCGAAAGTCCTCAACCAAATTTGCAGATCTCCTCTCGAGCCCCATCGCTTAGGACTTCATACTCACATTATACACCCCCCTGTTCTGCCATCCGCCCTGTCTGAGCTGTTTTGCAGACAGCGTCTGATACACATTTTATTAAACGGAACACATCTCTTCTGTTTCAGCATGTTCAGTTGCCATCAACGACCTCTTAGGATGTGTGCTCTAGGCTGCGATCAGCAACCAAAAAGAATCAAATGGACTGTCAAGAAGCATATATATCACTCTAACATTACTTTTTCTGAGCCACTCCAACAAGGCTTTTGGTGCTTTTGAATGTAAATGAACTTGCTGAAATCGTCAGACCCTCTATTTTCCTTCAGAGAAATGAAGATCATAGCAGTCAGACGATCATATTACTGTTTGCTTTGGCCATTAAAACAACAGTAGATGAACACACACATAATTTGACAAGAACTTTTCACATCTTTAAGGGATGGGCGAAGGCCCCCAGCATGAGAACCTGATGCATTGCCTTTGACTGAAGCATAATTGAAAAAAATCTTTCCATTGATTTTGCTGCTATGTAGGAATGTTCTTCCAAATGTGAAATACCACATGGCTGGTTCTTGTTACATGAAACTCGCCGCATTAAATTGTTGGGTGATGTTCTCCTTATGCTTCAACTTGCATGGTAGCACCCTCGCTTAGGTACAACCTTCCTCTTCTTGGACCCAGTTCAACCTGGCACATAGACATATTAATGTATTAGATTTATCTGAGTACGAATGCAAGAGTCATAGTTCACCAATAGCAAAATCTGACCAAGGTCTGGATCCAAATACTAACAAATCTTAGATTTTCTGCCCGTCAGATTCAGTTTTCAGAAGATTTTATCTCATGAGTTCATTTCAAACTAAATAAATCAAAACTCGTACACAGATCCTAGTATGAGTAAATTTCAGATATTAAGCTAGCAATAATATTCATTGGAAGGAAATGACATCAAGTCCAAGTCCAAAACTAAACCTCGTTCAATTAGTTCTGATCATAGCCACAAAAAACTTTCTGGTGTCTTAAATGGTGAGATTTTTTCTCGAGTATAATACAGTGAGTTTGAAAAAAAGAAAAAAATAAGGCAAATTTTTTAAAATAGAAAAGAACTAAAAATTGAGAAAATTTAAACAAGTGAGAAATTAGTACAACAAACATCAAAAAATGAGTAGATTTACAACAAATGGACATTAGAAAATGTAAATAAGCATATTGGCAATAAAAAATGTGAAAAAATAAATAAAATAAAAAAGAAAAAAGAAAAACGTGTTGTTTTCATTTTGACATTTTTAATAAAAAAATGACATTTTAAAAAAGTTTTAAACGGTTGACTTATTTATTACATTTTTTTTTCTCTCTCTTTTTTTTCGAAAAAACATGTTTTTTGTGACAATGGTTGTAACATAGTTGAATACGTGAGCTTAAGTTGGGTAAACCCCCACCAATTTCATCTTCTCCTACCAAATATCAAATTATGAATATATTTCGTATTTTCAAGAAAAAAGAAACATAAAAAAGTTTTTTTTTCCCTACAGATACATGACTAGATTGATTTGATGTATAACTTTATACCAACTCTCCTGGTTGCTAGGTTGACTGGCCGAGTTCGCCAACTATGAATATTTTTAACATGTACATCAGAAAGTTGAAAGAACACTTGGAAATTATGAAAGTGAGCAGACACCAACTCAGGACTAGTTGACCATCTTGATGCATGGGTTAGGTTGACTTGCCGTGTTTGCCAACTATGACTAATTGTCTGAGCCGACGGAAAAATGAAAAATGGAAGCCCATGAAAGTGAAGGGAAGAAAGGTCCCATGCTCATAATACCATGGCTGTCAAATAAAGTGACTTCACATGCCCAATTGCCCATATTCAATATCAAGGTAGGCAGAAATAAATGCACAGAGATAAATATTTCCTCATTACAAGCATGCAAAAACTTGAAGATGGTTGGCCTCATATATCGGACCCCCATTTTTGTGTAAATGGAAATCCTCTCTCTTCCTTGATGACCATCTTTTTTTTAATTTTGCAATAAATGCATGCCCTTCATTCCCCCCCCCCCCCCCCCCCATTAGTTAAAAATTCTTCATTTTTTACTGCCATATCGTGGATGGATGCAGTAAAATTTAATCATATGACTATATGAATGTGATCTTCATAGTTTAAAACATACAAGTATTCCATACTTACAAAATTGATTTGCTCATCTTGTCATTCAAAACAGAATAAATTACAATCTATGAAATTTCATGCATACTATGCTGCTGATATTTTCAATTTTTATACGTTCTATCTACACACCCATTTATCTATCACGTCCATGTCAAATATTCGAATAGGATATATTCTTAACCATATCCGCTTTTTCGGATATTTAGGAGTTCATATTCGAATTCAGATTTAAATATGGAAAAAGAAAAGTCAAAACCGAATTGCAAACCAAAATCTGATTTGACAATTTGAATCTGATTCGAATCCAACTTTTACATCCACATCTGAACCCAAATCTGAATTTTGAACTGAATCTTGCCGAAAATGGAAGGGTGTTGGATATAAGTTATTCAATCTGATATGATATTTATGTATATCCAAATCTGAGTTCGATCAATTGCCATAATGCCATTTCTTAAATCTGAATGTGATCTCAAGAAGCCAAAGTTTGAATGCTCTTCCAGAATTGCAGGAGGATAAGCAAATTAATTTTCAATCTTCCCCACAACGCCAAATTAATTTCTCTTGTAACATTTTGCAAAAAAAAATAAAAATAAAAATAAAAATAAAAAATAAATAAAACGGGTCTCTGTTACTAAAAGAAACCCAGATTGAGACTACCCTTTCTTTTGTGTATTTTTTTTTTTCATTTATTTAGTTTAACTAGAAGATCAATAAATGGGAATACATTTAGGGGCGTTTGGGAGCATCCACTTTTCCTTGAAAACTACAACACTTATTTTTTCTTACTGAAAGTTCATCATGCTTATGACTTTAGATCTCTTGATGGTTGCAGTGCCATTAAATAAAAAAATGTCATAATCAAACATAACCCAACAGCTAGCCTATGAAAACATTTCACCTTATTTCTTCAATGCAAAGAATGTTTATAATCAAGGTGGTGCCCGAATATGGTCTGTCGGGTCCAAACCGTGTTGTCCAACTACACAAATTAATATGAAATCATGACATACTCAATGTAATTTCACAAAAGCAGTGTGAATATATATATATATATATATATATATATATATATATATATATATATATATATATATATATATATATATATATATATATATATATATATATATATATATAGAGAGAGAGAGAGAGAGAGAGAGAGAGAGAGAGAGAGATTGAAATCCTCCAGCCATCGGTATGGACTCTTGGCTGGAGAAATCTAATCATCCTACATATAGAAAAACAAAGCAAATTTTTGGGAGTTCATTACAAAATTCTAACTGTGTGGTCGATGATATCTTTATATAAATGCACTTTGGATCGTGCGTTTACTTTGATGCGTAATTAGGATTTCGTAAAGATAAAAGGAAAAAAAAAATTCAAACGTATATAGTTTATAAATCATGTTAACAGTGGAAATACAAAAGCTGTGTATGTGTGGATCTGAGGAGTTGCTTTGAAATCAAATCTCAAATTTTTTTTTTTATACTATAGCATGGATTTGAGATCCATATTGGCAGTAGATGCTGAAATGGAATCCACAGGGATTTCAAATCCCCGGTGAGATCAAACGCAACTCAAGTTCTGAATCATGAAAATCCTCATGGTTAGAGAAGACGGACTAATGAACATTGCACGCCATCAACATTTCTTTGCCAACTAAAAGGAAAGGCATTACGTTGAATAATTAACTAAGCATCACGCAGGAATCAGTTAGATGAACTCAAAAATTTCATCGACCTTTCGAAGAAGATGAACTTTCATTTCCATTAACGAAGAGCTTCTTCACCGTTGAAGATATTTATACAATTACGAAGGGTTCCATTTTGGAAACTCCCGATGATTTCGCGACTGCCAGTCGAATGACGGTGTCAGCGGCGCCGCCGGCCTCCGCAGCGGCGGCCGCTCAGGCGTAGGACTTGAGGACGGCGCCGCAGAAGGAGCAGATGATGGCCTTCCAGGAGCGGGAGTAGAAAGGGACGCTGCAGAACCGCGTCGACGTTTTCATGTCTGCAACTCGCGCTCCTGCTCCGCACCTCGAGCAAAGCCCGGCCAACGGCTTGCTGCTCTCCATCGTCCTCCTCTGGTCTACCAAGAAGCAGAAGAACACCATTGTCTCTCTCTCTCTCCCTCTACGTTTCTTCGCAACTCTGAGTTTGGTG
This sequence comes from Nymphaea thermarum, assembly GCA_011799765.1. NCBI lineage: Eukaryota > Viridiplantae > Streptophyta > Magnoliopsida > Nymphaeales > Nymphaeaceae > Nymphaea > Nymphaea thermarum. The sequence goes on from JAANDH010000575.1 coordinate 67,030, forward strand.
GCTGAACTCTTCTGCTCAGAACTCTCTCATATAGAAGAGGAAGGAGGGAGGGAAGAAGCTCCTTGCCGACGATCAACGGCCTCTATTTCTCGATAGTAAACGTGGCCGAATCCTCGTCGTTGGCGTGACGGTACGCAAGGCACGACTGGTGCGTGATTCGGTCGCATTCCACTGCCAGGTGAGTGAAACCGACTAAAAGAGACACGGTGGGTCCGGATCCGGAACGCGTTGCCCGGGTCTGGGTTGGTTCCAGGCATTCAAGTCGAAGCGTATGGAAGGAACCGGCCCATGTGGCCTATGTCCTAATCAGTTACCATCCCCATGTGGGTGAAATTGTTAAAAGTAGTTACCATGATGAGATCCAAATCCAAAACTCATGAGAGGAAGATCCAAATCTAAATCTAAACAATACTGAGTAGCAAGTTTATCCGAATCACAAATCCATATAGAAAACAAGTCTCCCTACACCAAGTTGATCCAAACCTCATGTTTTACTTTGGAGGATCTTAATTGGTGTTGGCAAACAAAGCAATAGAATGCGTGCTCCGAAGGGTAGATATAGCTGGTTGGCACACTCGAGTTAAATGGTGTACCATAAAACCACCTAAGTTTAAGAGCATCTTTAGACCTTGGAAATAGGTAACATCGCCCACAAAATAAGTACACTGGCTCTGGATCTAAACCTACAAGCTAAGCTTCTTAATTATTCATGGTTGGTTCGACCACGGCCATGGCGGCATTGTTTTCATAAGACATGGTGGTGGTCAGGTTCATCTCCCATGTTGCCGGCCCATTAAATGGCTTGTTCTTAGAAATTTCTTCTTCTATGAAAGAATTGGGTGATGGCGGTATATCGGTACCTCACTCAGGTTCAAACACAGTTCATGACCCCAAACGCAGGAAGAATAGACAAAACGTTCAAGTTTTTTTTCTATACGGTGAATTGTTAACCTCTTGCTCACCAGAAACATCGTTCTTCTTTGTTCGAAATATTATTCAATCATTTAAAGAATATATAGGTTTCTGATTAATTTTTCATTTGTTTTATAAGTAATCTTCAGCTAATAAATTCCACCCCAAAGAAGAGCTTGTTCATGAGGTGGAAAACATTTGAGAAAATAACAAACCTTTTGCTCCATTCAGCAAACATATTTTTATTTTTTACTTTTTTCTTTAATTCTAACTTTTACTGCAAGACAAATTTTCACTGACAAATTTTCACAGGACATGTGGTCGCCTATAAGGGGAAGGAAAGGGACATAAAAACTGCAGCCTCGGTTCTCACCAGCGCATTACATTAATGCTCCTAGAAGTTCAATATGGATCCGGGTTGTTTACTTATCTTATCCGGATCTATCTGGTAGTTCTTTTTGCATATTTGAAACTTGAAAGGCCCTGGTCGACCCGGTCCAATCCCAAGCGGATATGGTGCACCGTACCCGATACAATAAATTCGGTCCCCTGCCCGAGTAATGGCAGCAAGGTCGGAGGCAGAAAACGGTTATGGATCTCGGTACGGACTTTACCTCGTTTTTGGATCTTATTTATAGCTCTCATAACTCGACCCAAGTGTCTCCAGCCTTTGCATCATGTGAAACTTGTCAGTGCCACCACTTGGGATATTGGAGCCCACATGGATCGTATGACTAAGTTCATGAAATTCGCTTAGTTCACGAACTTTGTTATACAATATTCGTGAACTTGGTATACGTATTCCCATTTCTCAAATGTTCACAAAATTCGATATTGCAAACTTAGTTCTTTAAATTCTCCCCCACCTTTTTTTTTTCTTTTTAACTTTTTTTTTAAAAAAAAAAAACCCTGGTTGTACGATGGAGATACATGGAGGCTGGTATGGGCCGCTGCCGACACCAGCCCATCAAAAATTACGATGACTTAAATATTACATAGGATGCCGGCATCATGATCTCAACTGGTAACTTTAGTGTCCCTTGGCTAAAATATCTTGGCTTCGCCACTGCTTGGTTGCAGCTCATCGAGATAGAAAGAGAAAAAAAGCTGAGGATGTAGATGTAAACACAACAAAATTGACGGTTTCATGCAACTTTTGAAGTCGTCCAATTCAAGCTCTCTCAAAGTTTTTGGTTTGCATGAGCACTTTAAATATTTTGGCCAAAAAAAAAAAAGGTAACTATGGAAGGAGATGGATGAAAGCTTCGGCTCTGGCTCGGCTAGGGAGATTATTCCTCCAACTCACCCAAAGAACAATGTCGATCGAATTATAAGTTATTGGATCTTCATTATAATTCACAAAGCAAACCAAAGGGGGACCCACATGGGACCTGAACCCACCCCAATTTTAAAAAAAAAATTACATGTAAATTTTAAAAAATTTTACTTGTCTTACATAAAAATTTTGAAAAATGATATTTCGGTCCATGTCAAAATTTAGAAACTTTAATTCGATCTCTCTCATAAAAATTTTATGGCTCCACCTTCCTCTCTAAACTCATGGTATGAGTTTGTGTGAATCAGTAACTATAGCCGATATATCCCCCACTGCCAACAAACAACAAACGGAGTCTAAGTTTAGAAAAATGAAATCGACATCTTGTAGAGAAAGGAACCCCGATTTAATATGAAGGGCGAAGCCATCAAACAGCCACAAAGGAGTGGACCCGCCGGCGCATGTGGCTTCTTAGATTATCAATACACTTGATCGGCTGTGGCCGGCCGGAGTTCTGCACCTGGTCGCATAAATCATTTCATTGATGCACTGGCACTCGTGAACAAACTTAAAAATATGTGGACGGAAAGCTATAGTTATAAGGCTAATTGGTCCCGCAATGCGCACATGCGACCGATTTGACAAAGAAGCTTATGCTTCCCACAATAGCGGAGCTACAATGTGGTTGGTGTTGGCCAACACCCACATTTGCCCTTCAAAAATATTGTTACATTGAAAGTGAAGTTAAGGCTGCGCTTCGGGTTGGGTGCCCAGTATTCAGCCAACTCGGACCAGAAAGAAAGGGACCGGGCCTGCCCGAGTGGGATTGACTAAGTCATGTTTGACTCAATAATATTATTTTATTTTATATTGAACATATATATTTTTTAATTTAATCGGTTTAGGCTTGGGCTTGGGTTTTAGGTGTCGGGCTGGCCCGAGCCTAACTCCTTATCAGTAGGTGTCGGCCCGGACCGGCTCGATGCCCAAACTTAAGTAAAACTAGACTTGGTTTCAATCACATGTGATGCTCACACCAGACCCAAGTTGACAATTCAAATTGCCCACAACAATACGCCTGCAAAGGAATACGCCTGCAAAGGAATTCGATTCGGGACGATGCACTAAGAGAGTGTTTGGCGATAGTAACACATTAGTTACTGAAAGAAAATTTTCAAACCAGGATCTGAACCACTTGCATCGAGATGACCACACCTATACAACAGCAGTAATTAAATCACCAAGGGAACTAGCTCGAAGAATTTGCACAGCGTGCAATAACAAGGACCAATGTACTTCTAATATATATATCTTCAACTTTAGAATTTGGGATGACTTTCTTTTACGTTTTCTTGTTTTATTTTATACAATAATGTTTGAAATGGACATTTTAAGGTCGAGAGATACACTCGCCAGTAAGGTTATTAACAAAAGGGCGTAAAACAATTAATGTGACTCATATTTCAAGTAATCATGATTCATGAATCTATACATACACAAAGTTACATACATATAACTTTCTAGATGAAGAATAAATTGAGATTTACAGATATTAAAGTTCACGGGAGGAAAAATGGATCACCTAATCAAAACTGGTTCCTTATATGAGTCTTCATACTTTTGAAATATTTGTGAAGAAAGCATGGTAAGATATTGGGTTGTGGGGGAATCTTCATACCTTAGCCACGGTTTTTAGGTTTCCAGTGATGGTGCGAACCGTGGCTGAAAAAAAGTTGCCACGGTTACAAGTTAGAATTCCCAACGTCAAAAGCCGTTGGGAATGAAAATTCACATGCGAATGGTCTTAAGCGTTGGGAATTGACATGCCCACAGATTAATGCCGGCGGCGGCATATAACGACGGTTGTGGGGAGTACTCTATGCAAACCGCCTGAACCCTCGACGTGCTATATTTATCAGCCGAGCCGAAAAAATTTTGGTTAAGAGGCACTAATTGAAAGAATTTTAAATCCTTGGGAGCTCTAATTGAAGGAATTTTAAATTTTAAGGGGTTCCAACATATATAAATGAAAAAAAATTATTGAGTGCATCAACAACATGCAGATTAAGAAATTTTGACGGACTAATGCGGGCCGATGCCCACACCAGACCACACGTAGCTCCGCCACTTGCTGTACTTAAAATTTAAGCTCACAAGAGAGCGATTTCCCACTCACTACTGCAGTAGATAACAAAAGGCAATTAAAGCATGAAGTGATGTGGCCAACAAATGGATCAGGTCCAAATCCATTGCACCATTGGGCACAAGCTTCATGCATGGTTCTCAATAACCTGCCATGGCCAACACACCCACATGCATGGCTTCAAGGATGATTCATAATTGTATTCCACATGAATTGGTTGCATGAACCGCCATTAAAGCAGTCACACCAAGACTGGTCAATTCCTCTTATGGTGTTTGATAGAAAGGGCACTAGCTAGTACCGTTCATCACTTTTCTCCCTCGATATATTTGTGAAATCACGGCCATGTGCAAGGCGGCTGCTTCAATCTTGTGCTAAGTCCATGTACAGCCTTTAATGGAGGTTAGTGTTCGATCTGGTGCTCCTTTGTTGTAGGACTATATCGGATTCAGGTGCAATGAATCAATTGATTGGAATGGAAGGGGACATCATGAGTTATCTGGTGCTCCTTTGTTCATTCAGACCGATTTAATCTTCTTCTTCTGGCTGGTTATATATAACAATTTAAGAAAGAGATCTGATCAACTATTATTGGAGGAGAAGATGCAAGTGCATACTAGCTAGCTCACCAGCTTCAACAAGAAGACAACATCCGAGTTTCACGTTTTTGTGACTACTTTCACTGATGTTCAAAAGATAGCATCAGTAAATTTTACTAACCTTTTTCTGGCATCATTAAAAGCTTTTTTTTTCTATAATAATTGCCCATATATATATATATATATATACATATATATTGATTCTTATTATTAATTTTTCATATAGGATATATTCTTTGCCCATGCCGACACCATGGAAGAGACAAACAAGAGAAATACATACACAGAAAAGGAAAAGATAACTTGAACATGGCATATAAACATGATCAACTTTTTGGGGTGAGGGAGTTCAAAACGTTTGAAGAACTTGAGCAATAACTGGTTATGGAGAAGTTGGACACAAGAGCAAGCAACTTGCTGGAAATCAAGTAAAAGGAAAAGTGTTTAATTTGGTGTATCATGTGCTTGGTCTTGTGGGATTAATTTGTCCAAAATTAGGAAGTTGATGGAGATTGAAAGCAGCAGGGATGGAGCAAAGGAAATCCAATTTATACGATTTTTTCATATTTAGATTTGAATGCCAATCAGGCAAAGTCGAAACCATATCAAAGTTTAACTTCTGCATTCACAATCCGAGTCTATTCCGAATTCAATATTCAAATCCGCAATCCAAATCTTGTTCCAGTTCAAATTTTAAATAGATAAAATTCAAATATGAACTGCATAATGTTATTGGAGATATGATTTTTATCTACATCAATTGAATTCTAATCCGATTGGCCGGATGCCATTTTTGTTTGCATATTCAGATTTGAATGCCAATAAAGAAAAGTCTATACCATATCAAAATTTGACTTCTAATTCACAATCGGAATACATTCCAATCTGACTTTCAAATTCACAATCCAAATTGCGTTTGAGTGTGACTTCTAAATACACATCCAAATATGAACAACATAATTTGGATGTATGATATTTATCTACTATTGAATTCTAATCTGGTTAGGTGTCATTTTTTAAATTCAAATTCAATTCCATTTCTTAATTAAATGTTAATTTTTTGCCATGTCTTCTTCTCTTTTTTTTTGGAAACAGTTCGGTCAGAGATCCCATACGAATCCAATCTATTGACATCGGTAATCATACAAAATTAGTTATAAAGATCTTGGGGAATTTGGATGTCCAAGTTCAATAGATGCAGCCCATGGGGTATTTTGTTCAAATTGAAAGGGACCAACTAAAATTCTAAACTTTTTCTAGGACTAACCTACCATAAATACGCATCTCTAAAATCAAACATGCATTAAATTTTCTCAAAAGTAAAAAAAAAAAAATCACTGTTTTTAAAATTTACATACAATATACTCGGCATAGATTGCTTTACTTACCTTTCTTATTGCAAATAAAATAATATAGTTTCACTCTAAATCTTAACCGAAAATGTTATGAGAAAATACAATATTTTTTAATCCTCCCTTAAACGTCTTTACCCACCCACTGGAATATGACTAATCCAACTTACACCGAAAACAAGCCATTTACCCTAAGAGGTCGTTTGACAACTGTTGCAACAGACACAATGTTTTGTCTATCACAGGGGTCTTGTCCACCTTGTCATTGGTATTTTGTGTCCATTGTTTGATGGTTTTAGGAACAGAACACCATGTTCCATCTGTTCGGTAATTGTTTTCCTGGTTGTCTGTCTTGTTCATTATGTCTGTTCTGTATTGAGCTGGGCACATTAGTTTGGTTGGGCTGGCACTGGGGTATTGAGTGTCACCGATTCAATTCTCGTGGTTGCTAAACATTCATTCAATTCAATTCTCATGGTTGCTAAACATTCATTGCCCCCCGAAGAACATGTCTCTTTCATATGCTGGTTGCACAAGAATTTTTGGTTGGGTAGGTAAAGTTGGAGGAGTGGGCTCCATGAAAATGATGAACGGCTAGCATTGTTTCAAGGACACATGCAATAGCTTTCAAGTTGGTGGGAAATACATTCCATTTTTATTATAAAGGCGTCCATGTTACGTTCGAGAGCTACACACCAAGTTGTGCATGTGCATGTCTCATTCAACGTCCAATTTCGCAACACGGCCGAATTAATTTCTTAAAAGGCTTTTCAAAATGTCCTGAAGAATATACGATAAAAGCAATGCACTTGGAACATGCACACTTGATGCATGTTATGAGAATATTGAAGCATCAATAGTCCTTCTCAATGACCGGTAGGATTTACAGCCACAAGAATAATGCTTGGTGGAAGGATGTAGTTTGCTCTCCTTATCCACTTGAAAAATGGTTACAGATCAGATCACATGCATGGGCGGAACCAGAAAAGTTATATATATATATATATATATATATATATATATATATATAAGATGAGCTAAGTTCAATCTGCTCATGACCAGATACAGTTAAATTGACAGGGTTTATGATATAGCTTGGTCTGTAATTCATGGCTCAATATCAAAATAATCTGCCTGGAGTATGATACGAACTTCAAGCATATGTTTATGCGTTAAGCAATATATTTCAGGAAAGACCACACAGGTCTTGGAAGACATCAAATAAGAGCTTAACTTTGCCAGGAAAAAAATTCACTACAAGCCACTCCTAGAGGACAAATATTAAAAACAAATAAACATATTACACGTTTACCCCTTCAAACTAAATAAATATTCCCTAAACAAAATAAAAAGAAAATTTGAAAGGGCAAATATGAAATTTACTCATTTAAAAATATTTTCTTTCCAGACTGTTTGTATGTAGGCTGGGCATCTGGCCAGCCTCATAAGGAGTCCGGTTTGGACGGGCCCAACACCAGCTTGGGTCCAACCTAATTAAAATTAAAAAACATAGATTTTTAATACAAAATAATATATAAATATAATCTATCGTAACAAAATATTATAATTATATATAAAATTAATATTAAAAAAATCTTATTAGGCCGAACTGGCCTCAGTAGGGTCCACCCAAACTGGCATGATAAGTTATCAGGCCAGCCCGATACCTTTCTGTCGGTCCCGAGTTGTGCTTGGTATTGGGTACCCCACCGGATGCTCATGCTTATTTGTATGTTGTTTGAAGTTTTTTAAAAGTTAATTAAGGGTCGATTGGCTATTTTGCTCATTTGTTGCGCAGCTCTTTGTAACTTCTTTTCTATATTTTAGACAAGTCAGTTATTAGTTGACGGGCTAATATGAGTGCAGCCGAGGAGAGGCGAGCCAAGCACATAATATCCATTGATCGTATGTAAAAAGAAGTGACACAAATTATACCTGATTCGAAGAAAGAGGAGAAATCTGCAGACTTTCTTGATCCCTATGCAAGTTACATAATGCTAAGCTTCATATGTGCTTAAACAAGCTCCCAAAGTTTGATAGTTCGGATTAAGTACCTTTCTTACATCTATTGGTTTTGTTAGGTCAAGTTTCTTCAATAAATCTCATATTTCATTGTTTGAAGTAAGACTTGGTTTCAAGGGGCATAGCGAAGCTGCTTGGGTAGGCCGCGCGTAGATGGCACATCATTTTAATTCTAGTGGATGCTATTATTATGAGACCGCAACATTCTATTAATGGTATATTGTACTCCACCTAAGTCTTCGATATAGCTCGAAACCCTGAAAGTAGGAGGATTGGAATGAGAAGACTTCTTCAAGCTTCTTTCCTGAGAAGTGGGTTGTTAACCTTCTGCTCTGCTCGCGCAAAAGTAAAGATGACTGGACATTTTTCACTTAGGTGACCAAATACTGGTGAAACTTTACCTTTATTTAACATAACTCTTTTACAATTGACACTGTAGATTAATAAAAAGAAACAAAACAACAAATTACCCCCCATTGTTAGATGGAATTGAAGTGCAGCTTCATAAAAGTCTTTCTGTTCACTTATGGTGGCTCAATCATTGATGAAGAAAGATAACGCAACTGTAGTGAAGGAAACACAAAGAAATAATGTTTTGGTCATTTGTTCAGTTGAAATCACATACGAGATTTGTTGTTGAATTGTTTGCTTCCACAGAGCCAACGCGGCAGGCTACATGTCAATTACGGAACATAAAGCATCTCAGTCAAGTTCATCCCACTATCATCCACCGTATGTGGCCACTGAGATGGCTGATATTATGTACAACTTACAAGAAAGGAATGATGCCGTCATGGTTTAGGCATAGGACTTGAGGATGGTGCCGCAGAAGGAGCATATAATAGCCTTCCAGCTGCGAGAATAGAAGGGAACAGCGCAGAAGCGGGTGGAGGTCTTCATCTCCGCAACCCGCGCACCGGCGTTGCACCTTGAGCAGATCCCGGCCGCCGGCTTGGTGCTCTCCGTTGTTCTCCTCTGATCCACCAAGAAGCAGAAGAACACCATTCTCTCTTTCTCTATCTCTCTCCAAATGTTGATTTTACTTGTGGGTTTGGTACTGCAGAGCTCTCACTCCACTCTCTCTTATATAGGAGCCGCCTTCCCATCACTGGGAACTTTATTTCAGGCAAGTTGTGAAATAATTTCCAAGTTGGTGCCGGAAAATGGCATCGATTGACGTGTTTAAAATAGACACGATGGATCGAATCCTGGATGGTGGGAGGAAAGTGATGACGTGCGCCGGGCATAGAGGGAGGACATCTCGATCATCTTTCTATTTTTTTCTATTTTCAATTTTGTTTTTACAAAAGTTTTTTTTAGACCCAGTTGGATGCAGAAGAAAAATACTGTACAACGTGGATTTGTTTTCAAGTTTGTATGGTTTTCCCCTGCAGCATCAAATACATGGAATTTTACCATGCATTTTTCATTGAATTCTGAAAAACTTTCCATACAAAAAAGTCAGATCTCTCTAGGTTTGACTTTTTTTCACAATTTTTTTTTTCGTACATTAATAATTTTACCATGCAAAAAACTTCATGTGCATCAATGGGGGCCTTAAGGTATCTTAGTCTATGCACCAAAAATCATGCACTATGAGTGCATACAACCATGCTCGGAAAGTGACAGGCGGGTGCATCTGCAAAAAATAAAGGGTGTGAGTTTAAGTACTTTAGAGATTTTTCAAAAAAAAAAAGTTCTTTTTTTGGAATGTTAACTTTTTCACTATCTACTTTTATTGCATGTAGCGCGACTCCCATTCTAAGGACAAGGAGTATTCAGATCATTATGTATTCTGATGCATAATTTTTTACCTACTAGGTGGTGCTGCATATATAACCGGCTTTGGGTGGGTGTGAGTATAAGGTTCAGGTCCTTTTCATAAGAGCATCCAAGTTATAGACTAAGTTGTTCATGTGATCTAAGCATGTATCATGCATGGTGAATGAGATGAACGAATTCTTCAAGCGGCTTTTCAAATTTGTTTTTGTAGTTATGGAACTTGAAGGATGCCAAAAAACTCCGATCAAACTTGGCGCATGCACACTTATTATGAGTGTGAAGTCCAGGGAGTCGTTTTCGCGTTTCCGTGGCCGGCCGGTGGCCTTTACCGGCCCATGAGAAGCGATTAATTGGTGAAAGGATAGCCGATTGCGTTTCTCCAACCAACTTGCGGGCCGGCGGGCTGCTTATCTTGCATCAGGTCGATTGACTGGCCTTTGGAAAAATAACTTTCATTTTCCAAAGTATATATATATATATATATATATATATATATATATATATATATATATATATATATATATATATATATATATATATATATATATATATATATATATATATATATATATATATATATATATAATATTGTGGTTGGATGGTCATTTTTTAAATTTTGTATCACTAAAAACTATCTCAAAAGATGCATGAAAAAATGCAATAAATTAAATAATAGTTTAAAACTTAAAAAAACGTGTGTGTTTTTTTAAAACATTGAAAACAAAAAAATGTGTTTTTTTCACTTTTTTTATTTTTTAATGATAAACAGTTTTTTTATTTTCTATTTTTTATTTGTTGCAAATTTATTATCTCTTGATGTTTGTGTTATTAGTTTTAGGTTGTTAAAGAGAGGATACAGAATGGTCAAGTGTCTCTAGAGCATATTGGGACAAACTCCATGATTACGGATCCGCTTACCAAGGGTTTAACACATAAGGTCTTTCACGAACATGTTGTTCATATGGGGTGTCATCCTTGGATGATGTGCAGGTTTAGTGGTAGTTTGTATTTTGTTTGCTCTTATGTATGGACACATATTCAGTTTTCTGCAGAATAAAGTTTAAAGTTCTTTGGTTCCATTCTGTGCTTATGTTGTTGTGTTTTTTATCTCCATAAGGCTTTAAAGTTGGACCAGTTGAGAATAGGCATGTTGTAATCACATTACATGTAATTCTCATGCTATACATCCATATCAGATCTATGTCATTGATTATGTTAACATTTGTGATCATTGAAGGTTTAGCTAATTTTATTATTGCGAAAATCGCTTTGGTTCTGTGTTGATATGGTCATGGACAAGATTGGTGAAAATGACGTTTAATAAGATAGCAATTATGAGCTCATAAGGTTTTGTGTAATGTCTGAATGTATAAAGACATATTTGGCCCAAGTGGGAGATTGTAAGATCATTTGGTGGGCCGGCATATGTCTATGAGGAATTTCAGACATTATGGCTATCTTAACGTAAATATCCGCTTAAGTGATTGCGTTTCGGGATATTACGTCATTTTAGATGGTATGTGGTAATTTTGAAATGTATAGATACCGGTACAGAATTACGGACTCTTTGATGGGTTGAATCCGTAATTTTCCTCATTATAAAATGGTAGTTGTCCCCGGGGTCGTGCAATGGTTGTCTGAGACGTTGGTCTCTAGGGTTTTCCTCTTCCCCATCTGAGAGAGACCTCAAGCGCGCCGCACGTACTCTGGAAGATCCTACCGCGATCTACCGTCCCGTGCAACAGTTTAGATGGATTCAGGTACGCTTCCGCTTCAGTTAAAGTTTTATTTAATTCAATGATTTAGCATGAGCATGATCCTGTTTTGTTTAGGGCATATACATTTGGTTTCGTGTATGCATGAGGGGAGAAATCCCTACAAATCTCTGCCTGGTTTCCATTCAAACCAAACTTGAATCTCTTGCTTCACTGTAGTGTCAGGACGACGACATTGTTTGAACTTCCCAATCATCAAGTTCCACGTTCTTAACAGCCAATCTGCAGTTAAAAAGTATGTGATCCACAGATTCAGACTCTCTTTTACGGATGAAACAACGATTGGCGAGAGAGAACCCAACTTTTGGTTTCTGTCTAGGATTGGTAAATGCCCACACAGGAGTCCATGTAAACAAGCCATTTCGAGTCATCTGCCTTGTATCAGATATCTTCAAACTCTGTCCTTTGCTACCCATCGCCCATAGGACATCTTCCCTACCAGACAACAGTCGGCGGTCAACATTGTTTCTGCATAAAAATAAAAATAAAAATAAAAAAAAGTCTTGACTATGAATTAGATCAGAATTAAGTACACATGCAACAGACGGATGAAGAGTGTCAACAAAATTTTCAGTCTTCAGCTTGGAACTTTAGGTACAGGCAGACACTAGACCACTTATCTTGCCAAACTCTGATGCTTCCGTATCCAACCGACCATGACACTTTATATGCTATGCTTTTCCTACCCCAAATCATTTTGAACACCCAAAATGTTTAATAGTTCAAAAACTATGAAACTGAAACTATTTACTTCTAATGAACTTGGCCCACTGACCATTAGAAGACTCCAAGAGACAACTGAGCTAGATAGGCTTTGTTCAGCTCAGACGTATTAATTAAATCCACACTCCCTTCTTCTGATGGCCTGCATAAATAAAGAATTCCAAGCAACTAGATGTGCTTTCTTTCTACTTTGACAAGAACCCCAAATTAAATTTTCCATAGAAGAGCTGACCTGATGAATAACACTGCTAGGAATCTGAAAATTTGGCACTAAAATCTTAAAGTCTGGCAGATTACCTGCTTTAATAAGCATAAGCGACATGCGAAAGAAGGAACAGATGTTCCAAGAAGCCAACTTTTTTATCCACTTTAGCAACAAGATCATCACAACATTCATGTTTTATATTACCCTGGAAAAGTGGTAATCCCAGGTACTTAGCAGGTAAATCAGCTAAGCTCCATCCAACAATCACGAAGATATCTTGAAGTTGCATCTACCCACCATTAAAAGGAATAGTAACTGATCTGGGGATTCGCCACTAAGCCAGATTTTTCCTTTAGACCATTAAAGGCGTTCTTAATCTCTACTATTTGAAAAACAGTCTATTAGAAGAGCCAATTATATCATCAGCAAAAGAGAGCGCTACCAGACAGCCTCTAGTCCTTTTAGAGACATGAGGCACTTTAAATCTTCTTAATTAGTTCCAATTTCCTCAGCAGGTTTCTCTTGAGAACTTCCATTACCACCAAATACTAGAACTGATGTTTCTGTGGTTAGATGGTTTTTTTTATTTAGTATATGTCCAAACACTGTCACAAAAAATGCATTCTGTTGCTAAAAACTGTGGCCAAGCAACTGTCATCACTAATGTTTTTAGCGACATAAAATAAAAACATCCGGTAACAAAGGCAACTTATATATATTACACAAAAATCAAATTGCATGCAATAAAAGAAAAAGGGATTACTACGCTTGGTAGGCATACAGGTGGGCGGGTAGCCGGGGCTTGGCTTGTGCCAATAGGGGCTTTGCCTTAGGCATGGTCATGCCATACACCTCTTGGGTGTCTATGTCATCAACGCTGCAGCCCTCCGGCGGGTACCAGTCAAAGGCATGAAGCAGCCTAGCCAGGGCCAGCAGGACCATGCACACGCCCAGCGGCGCGCCCGGGCACTTCCTCTTCCCGGCGCTGAAGGGTAGGATCTTGAAGTCCAAACCATGGCTTATCTCCACCCGGCCGTCGCCGTGGGCCGGGAGGTGGCGCTCCGGCCGGAACTCTTCAACATCGTCCCACAGGTTCGTGTTCCTTCCCAGCGCGTGCGTGTTGATGAACACTCGCGTCCTCGCCGGGATGTCGTAGCCCGCTAACTTGGTTGGCCGGACGGACTCATGTGGGATGAGGAATGGCCCGGCCGGGTGCATGCGGAAGCTCTCACGGACGATGCACCGGAGGTACTGCAGGTGCTGCAGGTCGGCCTCCAAAACCAGTCTGTCGCGGCCCACCACGAAGTCGAGCTCCTCCTGCACCTTGCGGAGGATCCTTGGTTGCTTGATTACTTCTGTCATGGCCCACTCGCTGGTGACTGCCGATGTATCAGTTGCAGCTGCGATCATGTCCTGTAAATATGAATGCATCAGCTATGGCCGCCTACGGCAATTTACAATTGGTACACCACATGATTTTATGGGTTGGTATGTTAGAATTTAAATTAGGATTCGAATATAAACGAAGAACAATCTCCGTACCATATTTAAATCAGATTCAAATTGGGTCTTTTAAATTCACATTTGAATCTGAATCCGACTTTTACTCGAACTGATTACATGTTGTGGACCAATTTTCAAAATGTACAGACATTAAATGTATGATATTTATTTGAAACTAAATCTCATCCAGTTCAGACATTTATCTATATTTGAATTTGTTATTTAAAACTAAATTTGATCAGTTCAAGATATACTAAACCTGAAGAAGTGCCTTGATTTCGGTGTCCTCCATCTTCTCTTTTCCATCCTCACCAGGCAACGACAGCAAGATGTCCAAAAAATCCACCAACTCCTCCTCCTCCCCTACACTGTTGCTCTTCTTGCCCTCCCTAATTTTTTGCCTGTGTTCTTCCAATATCCTCACATGGAACGCATCCATTCTCTTCTCAACATCCCTCATCATCCTCTCCAATCCCGTCGGGTCTACCCATCTCCACAGCGGCAGGTAGTCCCCAATATAAATGGCCCCCAGCAGAGAGAACAACTCGTGCGTGATGTGCATGAACTGCGCTGCCTCCTCCGGCCCCGCCGCCTCCGCGCCGAAGTACTGCTTCCCCAGAAGCATCCTCGTGACGTTGTTCATGGAGAAGGCGCCCAGCACCTCCCTCAGGTCGACGACCGTCGCCGCCGGATTCTCCGCCGTGGCTCGAGCCCAGACCGTGTGCACCATGTGCTGCGACTCCTGCCTCCTCTGCTCCTGAAACCGTTCCAGCCGCCTGGTCGTGAGGAGGTGCTCCATGCAGATGCGCCTCATGTGCTTCCAGTGCTTGCCCAGCGGTGCCAGAGCGACGTCGCCGCAGTCGTAGGCGAGGTGCTTGGCCGCGAGCGTGTGCGGCCGCGACGCGAACGCGTCGTCCTGCCGGAGGAGTATGTCCTTGATGATCTCTGGGTCGTTGGTGGTAATGGCGTCCACCTTGCCGAGTCTGAGATACACTAGCGGCCCGTACTTGGCGCAGAGAGAGGCGAGGTCCCTGTGGGGGAGAGGGCCGAGCTGGAGAAGGTTGCCCACGATGGGCCACCGAGGGGGCCCGGGTGGGAGCCTCATGGCGCCAACCTTGGAGCCCGCCATTAGTGCTCTTAGGCCCATGGCCACCCAAAGCACTAGGGCAATGGTGAACATGAAGGTGCACAGTGATGTCCCCAATTCCATGGCTTCTTCTTTGAGATTCAGATGAAAGTTGCATAAGATGACTCAGTTCATGGAAAAAGAAATTACTGTTCTGAGGCTATTTATTTAAATGTATCAAGAGATCAAGATACATGCATTTTGTGTGTATATGCTTTTCTAAACGAGCAAGTAGGTCATGCTCTGGACATGAAACATTTTCCTCATATGAATGTTAGGCCACCCTCTTGATGACTCCTGGGATTTGTTGTCACCTTCCTCTTCAAATGATCACTGCCCGAGCTAAGTGTAGGCTTGTGTGGCAGTTGCCCACGCAGTGGAATTTACTTTATTTAAGTATTAGTTTCTCTGTATAATTTAGTTTATTACATAGTATATACAGGTGCCTCTCAAATATAAGATTTCTTATATTATATTAGTATCTCTCAGCTACAAATCTCTGGCTCCCCCACTATTTGCGGCCGTCCCTGCTGTCATGGGAGGTCAGTCACGTTTCATCTCTGTATATCTGTCTCCCCTTGGTGCATTTTGTCATTCAAAGTCATTACTGTAATGAAGGTATATGAGGACTGAGCTAGTTATTCGTTTATAAGTTGTGTCTCCAGGCATTTCTTTCAATGATCCTTCACCTTTCATTTATATTGTAATCCGTTCTTGAAATTCCTTCTTCTTCTGCTCCTGATTGATAATGTCAAAGTCGTTTTTCTTAGTTAAAGTCGAAAATTTGTTGTCCATGATTTTAAACAACTAAGGAAAGAATGAATAAACACTGGAAGCTGAAGAACTTATATCAAGCGTACATAGCATGCAGCGGAAATTAAGCTGTCAAAACAGAGGTCAGGTCCACACTAGCCATTGAACATGATCTATATATATATATATAAGCGCAGAGGGTTAAAGGAAAGAAAAGCATATTTATAAATTGAAACAAATTGTATTCCTTGAAATTTATGTATGATTACCATCCAGAGGTAAGACGACAATGGAGTGTAAAATGGTTCTAATCTCTTCATCACTAGTTACAAATTATGCGTCTCAAACTTGCCTTCCCCTCCATCTTCTTCTTCCATTTGGACAACATCAATTGATATTTTCACCATTAGAACGGCTAGGCAAAGGCACTGCCTCCTAAATGTGGCTACTGTGATCTCTGACAACAACATGGAAGAATTGGTGGCATGTTGATGATGGTGATCATGGTGGCAACGTAGCCAATTAAGCATAGGACTTAAGGATGGTGCCACAAAAGGAGCACACGATGGCTTTCCAGTTCCTTGAATAAAAGGGGACACTACAAAATCTGGTGGACGTCTTCATGTCGGCAACCCGCGCACCGGCGTTGCACCTCGAGCAGAGTCCGGCCGCCGGCTTGCTGCTCTCCATTGTCCGCCTCTGGTCCACCAAGAAGCAGAAGAACACCATTCTCTCCCTCTCTCTCTGTCCAATGTTTCCCTTTCTGAGTTTACTTGTGCAGCATCCTGTTCGTTCTCCCTTATATAGAGTTGGTATGTCTGGACTTGCTGCTCTGAATACAAGCAAAATTGACTACGAAAGGCGTGATGGCTCATATTGGAAATGGATGAGAAGGTTCCCTGCACATGACCAGGCTATGGACTCATGGTGGTCCTAAGTTGTTCCAATTCAAAATTTATGCTGCTTGCATGTTATCCATGTGAGCACGTCCTATTCTATCGCCATCATATAATAAGCTTTTTAAAATTGGCAACCTATACATGAACCCGACTGATTTTCTTATGATTCACAAGCTAAAGTGATGTCTAAGCTTGGACACACAAATAGGTCACTCTTAATGGCCACATGGGCGGCAGGCGGCAGGCATGGGCGGCAGGCGTGGGCGGCAGGCAGCAGGCTCTACATCAATGAGGGGAAGTGGCCAACCAAATCATAGTTAAAGTTTTGGTACTATCACCAACTCTCTTACATGCCCTTATCACCAACTCTCTCTTACATGCCCTGAGTGGCCTAGCATAGCTAGTTGAGCTGATTGGATCGCAAAGCAGAACTTGAATCCCAGGCAAAAGGAATAAGAAGAACTGTTACCGTTTCTCAAATATCACCTACCCCCCAACCCCTCTCCCCAGTGGTGTAGCTGGTGTAGCTACATGGTCCAGCCTCATAAAATTAGTTTAATATATATGTTAATGTTTTGATATATTTGATTGTTATACACGTAAGTGCCTCAAAAAAATTAAAGATATTAATTGAGTGCCCCCACCAAAAAAAAAATTTGGCTCCGCTAGTGCCCGGCTCCCATTTCCTCAGTTTCCATTAGAGCTCTAGTCTCTCTCCTCTCCTTTTCTCTCTCTCTCTCTCTCTCTCTCTCTCTCTCTCTCTCTCTCATGTTGTCCGTGTATTTAATGTTTGGTATCAAAGCCCTAGTATTGGACTTGTAAGTATGCATGCTTATTAATGACGAGAAAATGCCAACGCGCTCCTTCTCTTTCTCTCAATCTCTCATGCTGTCCATGTAAATGAACGGGCGCTCATGTTTTTTTTACCGTTTCTTTTTAGTCTTAAAGTCTCATGTATCTTTCGTACAACTTTACTCTTTGGTATCAGTTTCTATTTTGAATTGAAAAATTTCTTTTCACAAGAACAGACTACAGTGGCAGAGTCAGAAATTTTTTACTATGAGGCACTGCTATATCATTTTTAAAGGGGCACAATATATATAAATAAGTAAGTAATTATAAAAAATTTATGCAAAATTAAATAAAAAATTTGTTGCTGGAGTGGTCTGTTGCCCACGCCTGCCTATATATAGCTTCGTTACTGGTTGGCTGGTTAGATATGCCTGTTACGCTATCGCGTATAATTACAATAATTCCCAAATCTCAAATTTGAATGTTGAACCCGCATTATGGGACTGTGAAAGAAAATTTGCTTAATATATCCATGTGGAAAAAACAAGTTTGCATCCGCGTGCTTGGAACCGTACCCATGTGGTTGGAACACAGAACTTGTTACTTCTTTTAGGATGAGATTTAGCATTTAAAAAAGATCAGTAGATCACCCTGCTGATTTGCAATGAGATTTAGCATTAAGAAAAAACATTTATACTTTTACAAATAAAATACAGTTACTTATTTTAGAATATCAACCAAACATGAGATAGAATAAGCAACAACAATGCTCAATCAGATAATTAGAAGGGTTACAAATTAAATATGGAAATTTCATAAAACCCTTTTTACAAGACTTCTTTTATTATAGTTCTTTAGCTGGATGTTTCTAGAATAAAGGAATAGGAGAAAAATTATTTCTGAAGTTACCTGATCCTCTTGGAACGGAAATCCACAAGAAGTATAAAGAAAAAGAAATCGATTTACCTCTTTCTTGTTCACTATGTTTGATTACCATAAACTCTACTCTTATTTATTCCTCCTAATTTTAAAATGTCATTTAGATGTATTTCAAATTCTTTGTTGTTTTCATTTGTTGCTTCAATCTTATTATGAAAATAGTAAAGCCTAGATGTCTTATCTCTAGTTTACATTATTCTTTACTTCTATCCCGATGTTTCATGGGTACTTCTCTGATAATTTCTTCTTTTTTTCTAATATTCTAATTAGATCATCTATTTGTGTACAACATGTTTCTACCTTATTGTATATTTTGTGTATGTTTATCAATTATCAAACTATTTTCTAAAACTTATCCCTAATTCTCCTTCTGATTGGTATACTACTTCTACGATTTCCTAATGCTAAATCTCAGTTTAGTTATAACTTCTATTTTCCAAATGGAAAACATTTATTGCATAATGAACATAGTAGTTCTATGCTACATACATGTGGGCACGTCTTATTCAATCGCGATCTTATAATAAGCTTTTCAAAATTGGCAACGTATACATGGACCCAACTCATGAAATTAAATGCGAAAGAAAGATTATTCTAGCTTTCTTTTTGTGATTTTCTACATGGACCCAACTCATGAAATTAAATGCGAAAGAAAGGTTATTCTAGCTTTCTTTTTGTGATTAGTGTCTAAGCATGGAACATCACACAAGTCGTTCTCAATGGCCCCGCGGCCTGCGGATTCTACATTTGAAGCTTTGGTACTATCATCAATTCTTTTGCATGCTCTTAGCATAGCTGGTTGAGCTGGCTGGTAAGTAAATGGCAGGTTGTCAGATTCTTATAGGTACTATTGTCTTCTCTCAATCTCTCACAAGTCCTATTCTACGAGCAAGTTCGAGCTCTTCAAAGATCACCGGAATGGTAATCCTAAATTATTGTGTTTGATTTTATTGCCTTGTTCATTTGCACTGGTATATGACATTTGTTTCATGTGCTCCAAGGAAATAAAGTGTCTTAGTTTTACGCATAGTCACAAATAACGTTTTGGAGTTATAAATGGCGAGATTTTTCTCGGGTATAACACGTGAGCTTAAAAAAAAGGAAAAAAACCGAAAAAATATGATAAATTTTTAAAAAATTTAAAAAACCTAAAATAAAGAAAAAATAAAATAAGTGAGAAACTAGTAACACAAACATTAAGTAGATTTGCAACAAATAAAAAATAGAAAATGAAAAAAAATGTTTGACATTAAACAAACTAAAAAAATGAAAAAAAATGTGTTTTTTTCGTTTTTAACATTTTTTTCACAAAAACTTTTTTTTAAGTTTTAAACAGCCATTTAATTTATGGCGTTTTTAATTATTTTTCAAAAAAAAAGAGTTTTTTGTTGCCTTAGATTTAGATGTACCTCTTCATACTAAATTTGTTGCTTGAGTAGGCAATTATCATGATAAAAAAAATGCAAAAGTTAGTATTAACGTAAAGATAAAAGCAGTGGCTTCTGCACATTCAGTTCAGCTCTTCGTTTTTGTACCACCACAGGACTTGGCTTATGTCTCCAAAGTACAGAAGTCCAACTTTTTTATGTTTCAAAGGTCACAATCAGGAAACTACTATTAGGACCTTGAGCTTGCTTAAGTGTTGCTTACAAGAGCAACTTCTCGATAGATGTAATTTTTCCTGCTTTATGCTGGTTGCAGAAGAGTCTTCTTATTTGTGAACTTTGTAGAAACGATTCTTTGTAAGATCATTTGGTGGGCCGGCATATGTTTATGAGGATTTCAGACATTATGGTTGTCTTAAAGTAAATATTCGCTTAAGTGATTGCGTTTTGGGATATTACGTCATTTTAGATGGTATGGAGTAATTTTGAAATGCATAGATACCAGTACGCGATTACGGACTCTTTGATGGATGGAATCTGTAATTGCTCTTATTATAAAATGGTAGTGGTCCCTGAGGTCGTGCACACAGTTGCCTGAAACGTTGGTTTCTAGGGTTTTCCTCTCTCCCATCTGAAAGAGACCTCACGTGCGCCGCACGTACCCTGGAAGACCCCGCTGTGATCTTCTCGTGCACCAGTTCAGATGGATTCAGGTACGCTTTTGTTTTAGTTTAAGGTTTTGTTTAATTCAATGATTTAGCATGAACAATATCCTGTTTTTAGGACATATCGTTTGTGTATGCATAAAGGGGAGAAATCCCAACAATTGGTATCAGAGTCAATGTTTCATTATTAAATTGTTGGATTTTTTGGATGATTTTGTGTCTCTTCTCGTTCGGTTCTTTCATGTTCTTGGCTGCGAGTTTCAAAAAAAAAAAAATTGGGCGAACGACGGAAGCCGTCGGGCTTCCGTTGCAGCCAGGTCATGGGAGGAGAGGGGAAGGAGTTGGCCTTCCGTTGAAGGGTGACGGCTGGGATGGGAGACCACCGGTGGGTTCGCCGTCACCGAACGGTCCTGACGGCACCCGCCAGCGCCCACCCACAGCCTGTCGATGACCTCTCGTCTTCCGTCGCAGCCACATAAGAGAAAAGGGGCAGAATGGAGGATGGGAAAGGGAATGTCGGATTCCGGTCGTCAGGCAGGCGTCGGCCAGCCATTAGGCGACGGCCGGACCTCCGCGTCCTGGTGGCACCCGTGGCTCTGGCCGCCGTTTCAGCCGCCCAAAAGAAGAAAAACTGACCGATTCCGGCCGGTTTTGGGTGGGAGATGGCCGGCTGTCCTGGCGGCACCCACCGGCGGCCACCCACGCCGGTGGAAGACCACCTCATGCCTGCCGATCGGCAAGCGAGCGGTGGAGGCGATGCCCGCGACCGCTCGCGTGGTCGAGCAGGCAGGTCGGACTGGGTCGGGTCTTCACAGACCCGATCCGGATCCATCAGTTTAAAAAAAAAATTCTTTCGCCCGCCCACAAGCACGCTCACTTTTGATTTTTCGGATCGGGTCGGGTCTTTTCGGACCTGACACGTATCCATACAACCTGTTTCTTAAAGTAAAACCGATTCGAACCTTTTCAAACCGGTTCAGACCTTTTGGGACCGGTTTGGACCTTTTTGGAGACCGATGCGAACCTTTGGGAACCGATTCGGATCTTTTCTAGACCTGTTCAGTTGATTTTCAGACCGGTTCGGACCTTTTGGAACCGATTCAGACTATTTTCGAACCGATTCAGGGCTTTTCAGAACCAGTTCATTTCGATTTGGAACCGATTCGGACATATCAGAACCGATTTAGTTGATTTTCAAACCGATTCAGGACTTTTCAGACTTGTTTATTCTGTTTTAGAACCGATTTAAGCCATTTTCAAACCGGTTCAGTGGGTTTCGGTGCGATACGGTCTATTTTTTACCAGTTCGTCCAATTTTTAAACTGGTTCAACCCCATTTCAGGGCATGTGGGTGTTCTAGTTGTGGTTTAAGAACGATACGGGTCATTTTGAGGCCGATTCAGTAGTTCTTGACCCACTTAAACACGATTATGGTTGCTTCATATCATAAAAATCTTGCATGTTACGTCTAATGGTACTAAAAGAAAATTAGCCAATGAGAATTTCGCTATGTTGTGGCATAGGCGCTTAGGGCATATCTCTGAAAAGAGAATAAAAAGGCTTATGTCGAGTAAAATTCTTGAGTCCCTTGATTTTGCAGACTTTAATGTTTGCATTGAATGTATAAAGGGATAATGAACAAACATTAAGGGGTTATATGTTTTATAATTCATCCAGTAAGTCTTTTTTTAAAACGAGAAATGTCAATTTCTTTGAGGATATTGAGTTTGGGGAGGTGATCAGGTTATAAGCATTGTCTTTGAAGAAAGACGTGAGTTTACTCATACAAATGTTGAAAGCAATAGTCAGGTCTTTATTCATGTCATTGTTCGATCAACATATTCAGAATAAGGCAATGACGATCATCCTACTGAAGAACAAACTCAACAACCTCAAGAAAATCAAGTAAAAGTGTCACTGAGGAAATCCATATATGGACTAAAACAAGCTTCCAGTCAGTGGTATTATAAATCTCATCAAGTTATAGTTTCATTTGGTTTCGAGACTAATATGGTTGATGAATGTGTATACCAAAAGTTCAGTGGGGCAAATTTATCTTTCTGGTTTTATATGTGGAATATATATTGCTTTCAAGTAATGATGTGGGCATATTGCATGAAACTAAAAATTTTTTTGTTAACAAAGTTTGACATGAAGGATCTTGGTTGTGCATCTTTTGTATTGAGGATCCAAATATTTTGAGATCGGTATCGGAGTATTCTTGGATTATCACAAAAGGCCTATATTGATAAGGTGTTTCAGCGATATGGCATGAAAGATTGTAAACCAAGAGATACTGCAGTTGCTAAAGTATACAAGTTTAGTCTCAAACAGTGCCATAAAAGTGAAATTGAATCTAAGGAAATGGAAAGAATTCTCTATTCGTCTGTTGTGGGAAGCCTTATGTATGCTCAAGTTTGTACTCGTTCGGATATTGCATTTATCGTTGGAATGTTAGACAGATACTTAAGTGATACTGGTATGAATCATTGGAAAGCAGGCAAAAGGTTTTATGATAGTAGCATAGCATGTTACGAGGCATCCAATCATGCTTTGTGATTGCAGAATTTTGTCATGGGGTTGCGCATTGTGAGTAGTGTAGAAAGGCCACTAAGGTTGTTGTGTAACAATAATTCAGCAGTCATGTACTCTAATAACACTCGCAGTTTGTCAAAGTCGAAGCACATCGACATTATGTTTTGAGCTGTTAAAGTGAGGATACAGAATAGTTAGGTGTCTAGAGCATATTGGGACAAACTCCATGATTGTGGATTCGTTTACTAAGGGTTTAACACATAAGGTCTTTCACGAACATGTTGTTCGTATGGGGGTGTTATCCTTGGATGATGTGTTGGTTTAGTGAGAGTTTGTATTTTGTTTGCTCTTATGTATGGACACATATTCAGTTTTTCTGCAGAATAAGGTTTAAAGTTCTTTGGTTCCATTCTATATTTATGTTTTCGTGTTTTGATTTCCATAAGGTTTTAAAGTTGGACCAGTTGAGAATAGGCATGTTGTAATCACATTACATGTAATTCTCATGTTATACATCCATATCAGATCTATGTCATTGATTGTGTTAACATTTGTGATCATTGAAGGTTTAGCTAATTTTAATATAGCGTAAGCCGTTTTGGTTATGTGTTGATATGGTCTTGGACGAGATTGGTGAAAATAACGTTTAATAAGATAGCAATTATGAGCTCCTATGGTTTTATGTAATGTCTAAATGTGTGAAAACATATTTGGCCCAAGTGGGAGATTGTAAGATCATTTGGTGGGCCGACATATGTCTATGAGGAATTTCAGACATCATGGTTGTCTTAAAGCAAATATCCGCTTAAGTGATCGCGTTTTGGGTTATTACGTCATCTTAGATGGTATGAGGTAATTTTGAAATGTATAGATACCAGTACGCGATTACGGACTCTTTGATGGGTGGAATCCGTAATTGTCCTTATTATAAAATGGTAGTGGTCCCTAGGGTCATGCACACAGTTGCCTAAAACGTTGGTTTCTAGGGTTTTCCTCTCCCCCATCTAAGAGAGACCTCACGCGCGCCGCACGTACCCTGGAAGACCCTACTGTGATCTTTTCGTGCACCAGTTTAGACGGATTCAGGTACGCTTCCGCTTTAGTTTAAGGTTTTGTTTAATTTCAATGATTAGCATGAGCATGATCATGTTTTTAGGGCATATCATTTGTATATGCATAAAGTGGAGAAATCCCAACATTCTTTGCCTTCGTTCAGGCTGGCTCTGCAAAATAATGACTATATTGTCATAAAACATCTTTATGTCAGTGTCTTTCTTTCTCTTCTGTTCTATTTTGTTAGTTTCAATTCCTATGTTCATTTTCACTTGTCATAATGCCCATGTAGGCCAGAAGTATTTCGCAATGAGAGGAGTGAGCATGGACCAACAAACGATGCTCATCCCACATAAAGACAATGTTTCAAGTGATGAGGATGACGACCTTCCTCCACTTGAAGCCAACTTAAACAGACTCCAGCCACCACATTTCTATGTGGAGTCTGAGCATCTATTGAACAAAGTGGCCATCTTAAGCTTTTATCAAATTGGCTGCTGTTGCAGCTCTACTAGCTAGCGCAGCTTTCGAGAGTTCAGTTCTGATGTTAACTTTAGATTGGGAACTTCTCAAGTCTACTGATCTGCTTCAATTGTCGTTGGTTTTGAACAATGTGGTTGATTAATGCTTAACATGTCGACACTTGATTGAGCCA
The DNA here is from genome assembly GCA_011799765.1 of Nymphaea thermarum. Classification (NCBI taxonomy): domain Eukaryota; kingdom Viridiplantae; phylum Streptophyta; class Magnoliopsida; order Nymphaeales; family Nymphaeaceae; genus Nymphaea; species Nymphaea thermarum. Next base: position 92,124 of record JAANDH010000575.1, read on the forward strand.
TAAAGAAGGGCAATTTCGGTTAGAAGAAGGTGTTGTTCTTTCATTTCAGAACAACGCCTCTCATTTTGAGCATTCTCGATTGGCCTTTTTCACACCTCTTTCGAGGATGCATAGGTATTCCTTGTCACTGCTCTTCGAGCTAAAAGACCAGGCCCTAGGTTTCTTGACGCAGGGATGATGTTGGACTGTTGCAGAGAGTTATGTGAAGACCTTGAAATGTTCAGCAGTCACTTGAAGTTTATTAGATAATCCGGTTGCTGCTTAGCCCAGTATTTTGTATATTTATATGCATAATTGTGTAGTTATGCAGGTGCTCCACTAAAAGAACACGAGCTGTCCAATGAGAAAAAAAAAATGTATAAAGTCAATTTAAGTGTAATCTATTTGGACTACCTCCTTTACTCACCCCTCTTAAAAATAACCTGGTTTAGCTTGAGTTAATCAAGAAAAATTGAAATAAGAACCCTATTTCATTAGTTATTTCCTTTTTCTGCTCCTTTCATTCATTGTTGGCATCTAGCCCTTCACGGCAGGAGACAAAAAACATTATAAGGATACATAAAGCCACCAAGAGGCAATCATGGGCCCTCAATGCCTAATTGGAGGGTCCCCAAAAACAATGAAGCAATGGACACTAGCCTACAAAAAAAACCAAAATAAAATGAAAGCTTACCTCTACCCTTGCTGTAAGCTCCTCACATGGTAAAAGGAGGAGACTGGGCCACTTCTACTATAGTTGTTCTTACTATGACATCACTGAGACAATGGACTCCACGGTACCACTAAAAAAATGGAAAAATAACAAGCTTTACTTCTTTCAAACTACAGTAAGGCAAGCAACGTGATAATCACCCTTCTCAACATAGGCTATCACTTGATTGCAAGTACAGGTCAAGTGGATGCATTGCACGCTTCTTCATTAACTTGCTTTACTATTCTCTTTCTCCCTCTCCCTCTCCCTCCCTCCATATATATTATATATATCTATACTGTAAAACCAGGCAATGTGCTAAGATGATGAAGCCGCACGCTGAATTTGAGTCACTTCGTCAACTTAATGATTATATGAGAATCATTTGCATTTCACGGAAATAAATTGATCGAAATCCATATACCATGGATGCAGGAAGGAAAAATGGTTCTACAGTGGAATCCATCAACCACTCCTACCATTGTTCATTCATCCTTACTGAAGCAAACTTGCCTCCACTGAGGTACCGTTAAGCAAAGTACATTTTTCTAATTGAACATACAACCAGCAAACTCAGTTCAACACTTTCTCATAGTTTCCTACTTGGCCTTTATAATTTTCTGATAGCTAAAAGTGCGCAGTTTGGACTCACAGATTTTGGTGGCAGAATGATGCAATTTCAGCAACTTCCAGAAACCATTCTATCATATTTACATATTTCTTGCATTCAAATAAATATTATGGGTATCTTAGAGAAATACTCTAAAAATGTTGGACATCAATCTTGTCTGTGTCAGTATCTTCTTCCTTTCTGAAGTCATATTCAACCACAAGACCAAGATTGTCAACGAATTTATGGTACTGTTGGCATCCTGCACACTGTTGAACACTTTTACCATCAGAAAGCATTTTGAGAATGAAAGAGATAAAGAAGACTTTCTGAAACTGCAATCTACAAGTTACAAAATAAAACTAACCAATTTCATTCAGAGGCAAGATACCCCCACCAAAAAAAAAAGAAAGAGAGAGAGAGAGAGAGAGAGAGCAAAGCAAACTCTGGCAACTACAGAAACAGAGGCCAACTTCAAGATACACCTTGTAGTGTTAATTCCAACAATATAGCTAAGTAATGCCAGTTTTAGATTTTCTTAAGTGCCACTGAGCCAGTCTGACAAATGAACTGATGATGGCCAAAAATTTTTCTGCTTGTTTGAGGGTCATGCTACAGCTGCCCATGCAAGCCAAAGAAAGAAAAATTACAATTTTAGATGTTAGACAGTTACAGACAATTCATTTCACACCACCTTGTATGTAATATCTGACCCTCGTCTTCCTAAACAAGCAGCATTCGAAGGTGGAAGGCATCAAGGCTTCTGATAGCATCAGTAAATTGGCTAGTCTTGTTTCTCATGTGAGGGAACTAGAAGCATAAAGATGAATGATGAATGAAATCAGAAAGGATATATATCATCATACGGAGGATATGAATGAGAAACCTTGCCTTGAGTTAACTTTCTGTACTATGAACTAAATGTGTGTATAAGCATAACCTGGTACATGATTTCCCCATTCTCCATCTAAACATAACTTTAAAAAAATTGCATCTACCATAGGGTTCGCATGTTTTACTGACAGAGACCTCAAACAACAGTGACTGTGTCATTAATATAAGCAAATTTCTCAGCATCAATGGTTAAAGCCGAAAGTATATTGTTATCCACCTAAATATGAACATTTAAAATGTGGAACGATAAGAAGGCCTTACGGCCACATTGTGTTATTATAATCACAAAGCCACAGTTTAGCGTGTTGCGTAAAGTTTTTAAAGGATCAAAAGCTGATTAATGCACAAATGGACATTAGTTACTCCTCTTGACTTTATATATCCAACATAGAATAGATGAGTGAAGTCATTCCAGGATTGATGCCTATTTTAAACTAACAAATGGGCGACTGAAGCATTTCCAGTGTTTCTTTGAAGACAAACTTAGCCACCAAAAGGAATAACTAAAAGAGCGTCCAAATTTGCGGCAATTACCTGCAAAAAAATTGTGCCCCTTTCATAAGCCACTCTATTTACAAATCGCCGTGTCCTGTCACCACATGCATTGCAAGTAAATTGTACAAGAAGGCTCCTTCTTGGCAGTTTCAAGCCCAAAGTTGCATCCTGGAGAAATTAAGTGGGAGAACAAGAATGAGAAACTTCAAACAGACTAGCTTTTTTTCTTTTCCTAACCCGTAGAAAAGTATGTGCAAGGAAAATCAGAACAAATAAGAAAAGAGGGATAATGATCTAGTTGTATACCTCAGCAGCCGGCCTAGTTGGCTCGTTTCCATCTACAGATGGCTGCTCTGAATCTGAAAGTAGTTCAGCATTCCCATCACTGGACCCCCCAGCTCTGGGAAGTGGACAATGGTGCAAGTGCCTTACTTGTGAAATACGTCTAGAAGCATTTACATGCCTGCAATTGTGTAGAATAGAAACAAAAATCACCTCTAGACATCTAAAAGTAAAAAATCCACCACCCACCAGATTGAATGATGGCACTGATGCATACCTTGACAACGGATTCTTTAACAGTTCTTTTGAAATGGAACTGCATCGAGCCAGATGCAATGCTTTGGGATGCGAGCAAAAGGTGTTAGAAAAAGATGAAAACACAAAAATCGACGACATTTCAGCAATTGTAAGGAATTAGCAACCCCAGATGGTCCCGGAACAGTTCGCACGAGATCCTGTCAACCATGGAGCAATTTGTTCTTAAAATTCAACCATCTGCCTCTTCTATCTCTGTAAAAACTTGACATTTTCGAGTATATAGCCAGCCGCCGCTTTGGTTAATCAAACGCCCAAGCATACCCAATCAGTAGCATATGCACCCACAAAGTTGCAAAGCAGGAACAGAACTTGATTTTTTAACAGCACTCATGCGAGATATTCAATACCAAAAGCAAGACTCCCCCAAATGAAATGAGAATGAAAGTCCCAAGCATACCCAATCAGTAGCATATGCACCCACAAAGTTGCAAAGCAGATTTTTTAACCGCACTCATGCGAGATATTCAATACCAAAAGCAAGACTCCCCCAAATGAAATGAGAATGAAAGTCTCTACACTCTTGAGTGCCCCACAAATGAAAGCAGAGTAGTAGACTCAACTGTACATATCAAAAGCAATTACCGTGTCCTAGTCCTCTTTAGGTGAAACTCTTTTGATAGTGGACGCTCCTTCCTTCCCCACTAGAAAATCTTCTCTTGTTTGAGAGAACGAAATCCGTAATTGAGGAAAAATCGTTCGAAATAGGCTTCTATAGCCAAGGTTTGAAATTTACAAAACAGTCCGCCAATTAGGCAATATTTTCCAAAAGCTGTTACATTTTTAATAAATTAAAGCTGCGAAATTTTTATGAAAGTTATTTTCATCAAAAACCAGGAATTTTAAACAAAATTTCTTTTTGGCACCCTCAAAGTTATCATAAATTTCTAAAAGAGGGTTCCAAAAAATTATTTTGCAATTTCAGCAGAAAACTGTGATTTTATGAATAATTGCGTATAGGCACCCTCAAACCTATTAACAATTATTGAAGGAGGGTTCTGAAAATAGCTTAGTAGAGAAATGCATATTCTAAGTTTAATTAAGTTCTTATGTTCTAATATTATTTTAAAATGTTGTATGAGACCTCTTGATGTGATATTCATTGTGATATTTTTCTTGCTATGAAAATTAATTTAGAAATGACATCAAGAATGGGAGCCTTTAGAACAAACTTCTATGCATGGAGATTATGTTGGTCTTGACTTTAGAAAGGCTCGTTTATGTGATCAACCAATTTTTTTCTACTTTAAGAGACAAATGTAAAAAAAAAAAAAAAAGGGAATACGAGTCTTTTACGATTGATGATCTGATGGCTAAAACTATCATGTTAGTCTTCATGAAAGATGATCTGATCAGGGTATTTGAGGATTGTCCAACGACTAAGGAAATGTTTGATATTATCTCCTTCAAATACAACACCACTACTACGATGCACGTACAATTACTATTAGAATAATATAATTCATATAACATGAAAGAGTCAGACACTGTAGTTGATCATGTTAATAAGATGTTGGTCATGGCTAAAGATTTAGCCGTAGTGGAGAATGTCATATCTAACAATATGCAGATCAGCACTATTCTGAATAGCCGACCACTTTCTTGGGATATGGCAGTCATTGCCTTGAGTCTCCAATTTGATAATCTTACTTTAGAAAAGTTTCATATACAATTAGCTATTCAGCAACAACACCTGCCCAAGAGAAAGAATGCAGAACTGATGACAGTCTAGGAAAAACCTATTGGTAGTCATGTACTTGTAAGACCCAAACAATTCAAAAAATAAAACGATGGTAAGTTTAAGGACAATTTTGCAGGTACTAAGAAATCTCAAGGAACTGTAGTGAAATGCTACAAATGCGGAAAGCTTGAACATATCAAGAAGAACTACAGGACAAGATTCTCGAATATGAAAGACAACAATGGTCAGGGTAACAACAACAGGAGGAAGCCACAATGCGATTCTAATAAAGAAGTCATCTGTGTGGTGTCAGAATGTTTGTTTGCTGATGGAGATTTAACTGGTTGGTGGGTTGATTCAGGAATTACTCATTATATTGTGAAGACAAAGGAAGACGTGATTCGCATGGAAGAACTGAGTCCATGAACACACAAAGTCTACATGGAAAACAACTCATATTATGATGTCATGGGAATTGAGACATATTGACTGAATGATAGGAGTATCAGTGTCGTTCTTAACGAGGTTTTGTATGTCCCCTTCATGAGGAGGAACTTGATGTTTGTTTCTGCACTGACTGGAAAATGTTTTAAAGTCTGTTTTGTTTCAGAAAAGGTAACAGTGAAAAAACATGGAAGGACCATGTTTGATGGGAAATTTGTAAAAGAACATGTTCAACCTTAATGATATTAATAAAGCTTTAGGTTCTACTTATTTTGGTTGTTGTACAATGAGTGTGAGTGTAAACTTATAGCATGAAAGATTAAACCATATAAGCATCAAAAAGATGAAGACTCTAGCACAACAAGGTTTAATACCTGACATAAATACAAATGATTTTGCGAAATGCAAGTCATGTGTATACGGAAAGTTGGCAAGGAAACCATTTTCGTCTAAAGTAATTCGGGCCACTGAACTATTGAAACTAATCCATACTGATATTTTTGGACCTTTCAGAGTCCAAACTCATAGTGGCAAGTTATACTTAAGGGACTTTGTACACCAACTTCCCAAATCTCAAATCTGAATATTGAATTCACATGCAAGGAGATTTAATACTTAGGACCCATGGATCTAACCAACCGCATGCAGTAGTTTGCAACACAAGGATGTTCAAACATAATAATGGTTGTGGTGATCTTAGTGCGATTGTAGATGAAGATGTATGTTACATTATCCTCAAAAAGCGAAACACAACTACCAGGACCACATGTTCCTTAGTTGAAATTAATATGTTCAAAACAACTAGTGCTACTCCCCTAGGTTATGGAGTACGCGGCCCACTGCTCATCCAAGCTCTAATGTAGCCTATGACCTTGAACGACTAGGCGAATTGTTGGGGGGTGGGACAGGGGTGTGTTTTGGGTCTAGTTTTCAGATGATGGGTTGTTAAACTCTTGCTCGCCCAAAAAAAAAAGACCAATCAGGAATAAATTATCACGTCTGTAATATGTCTAGGCCGACTAGAAGATGGATTGGATCTTATAATTTTTACTTTCTAATGGCACCTAATTGTCAGCTCTTGGGGTCTGCCACCTGCTGGAAATTGTAGGGGTTTTTGATCCACTTATATCCCAAATCTCAAATATCTTTGAATTCAAATTGCATCTCAACTGGGGGTTGTTTGGAAGCACTTAATAAGAAGAAGAGGCTGTTTCTGTGTTCCCACAAATATTGTCCAAAAATTATCTGAATTTTGTAGTGGTAGTACTGCAAAAGAACCATAGTGGTAGTACTTTAAAAGAACCATAAAATTTCAGTACAGAAATTACTCAAATTCATGCTCTTTTGAAGTGAACTTGGTGGGTACCCTAGCTCCACCCCAACACACATACACACATGCACATGCATGGATCTATGTGCAAGCACTGCCGACACAAATGCTTCATCATTTTAACTATGTATTCAACAAAATTTTGCGGAACATTTAGTTTTCCTGCTTTTATGGCTCTAGTACTACTCGTCAAATTAAAGGGCCCGCGATGTTGAAAAGGACCAAAGCATCTAAGCCAGTTAGCCGAACCAAGAAGGCCAACAAATTCTGGATCAGACCCATGAATTAACCCTCTGCGCACACAAACACCAAGCCCCCTTCACTATTTTCTCGATGGCTGTAATTCGCCAACCTAGCATGCATGGACTTCACAAATCCCTTAGTTCGTATGTCGAATTCAGTTTTTTAGCTCTCTTCAAAAGGATTAAGTATGCACAAAAGAAAAACAAGAAGAAGATCAAGAAGATGTATCTTTACAACACTGCTGAAAATTTTCTCAACTAAGTTCTTCATAGACTCCTTTATATCTCTTGATTAATTCAGCAATGTATAAATGAATAACCAACTTTACTGAGACCCCACTTTGGATGCGGTCCATTGAGACATGAAATATGCCTGCTAGCTAGGATGCTAATGATACGGACATACTGTTCTCTAAAGTTTTCACTGGAGCAAAACATCCAAATTTCTGTGACTCTTTATTTTGTTTGCTGCTATGAATCCATTTAAATGGACACTGATAAACTCCAAAGGGCGCAGTGTAGCTGGTAGGTCTGAATGGCATGATGAGGCGTGCCCTCAATTTAATTCATGTAGGTGTTACTTTTCTAACCTGCAAGGAACATAGTGTAGCTGGTAGGTCTGAATGGCATGATGAGGCGTGCCCTCAATTCAATTCATGTAGGTGTTATTCTTCTAACCTGCAAGGAGTGACACTAGAGTTAAAAGGTATACCAAAAGACCATCTCAAAAAAAAAAAAAAAAAAGAATATAGACACTCTCTTCTATGAAAATGGGGATTCCCCAAAATAAGCAAGCAGCATTGAAATTTCAGGGACATAGCTTCAATTAAGTACTCTGTGTTGCCAACTCTCTGCATAGCTGCGGAATTAGGCCCAATGAACTTAGTAAGGCAGGCCATTATTTTCAATAGCTAGTGGTTCATAAGACTCGGTTATAACAGAGGTACTAGCCACAGGGTTCTTTCATCTTGATTGGGCAACTAAATCTCTCAATGCACCTGCAACTTCCCTGTGCTCATGTTATCTTGATTGAGGTTTTGAATGGATACTTTGACTTACAGTCTAGTGAAACAAGAGATCCTTTCTTTTCCAAGCTGTGGGTAGGGATGTTCGAGTCGCGCCAACTCAGGCACAACTCAAATTTGTCAAATTTGCCCATGTAAGTTCGATTCGAGCTTGGCTCACTTATTGAACAGGTGAATCCATTAAGAATGGGTAAAAAGTTTTAAAGAATATATTTAAAATCGGCTGAAAATAAATAAAAAATAATATTGATAAAGTGGTTACTTACTTGACATGTGGTGCTCTTCGAATCAGAAAGAATCGATTCCACTGGCCACCAGTTCCATTCAAACAAGCTTACCAACTTCCATCTAAAAAATTATGGATCTCTAATCCGATAACGTGCCCGATATCAGTATCCAATAACATATCTGATTCCCACAGTCTGACTTGGACATTATATCAACCTACCAACCAAGACTCCGCCGAACGATTAGGGTTGACAAAATATCCAACCCAAACCCGTACAGTCAGATACCAACCCCACTTTATGATGTCTATAATTTTTTCTTCCCTCTGTAAGAAGGTCGGAAAAAATCGGGAAAAAAGAATTCCGGAAATTCTTTGACCGGAAGGGAAGCCCTCATCCGGCCACATACCAGAGAAAGTTGCCGGGGAAGGAGAAACGATGTGCACGCTGGAACGCCATGGCAGGATTTTCGTTCTCCGGCTCGCCGGCGAGACGGAGCACCGATTCACGCAGGGCCTTTGTTCCGACATCCTTCACGCACTAGACGCCGTCGACGACCCCTCCTCTGGCGCGGCGGCCCTTGTGACCACGAACGACGGGCGGTTCTTCTCCAACGGGCTCGATCTCGCCTGGGCCGACTCCGATCGAGCGGCCCGGCTTCCGTCGCTCCTCGCCTCCTTCGAGCAGGTGGCCCTCCGCTACCTCCGCCTCGGCGTCCCAACCGTCGCCGCCGTCCGCGGCCACGCGGCGGGCGCCGGTTTCCTCCTCGCGATGGCTCACGACTACAGGGTTATGAGGCGCGACCGGGGCTTCCTGTATTGTGCGGCCGTGGACGTCGGTGTCCAGATCCCGGCGGGTTCGATGGCGCTCCTCTCGGCAAAGATGGGCGGCCGGGCGATGCGGGACGCGGTGCTGCGTGGGCGGAAATGGACTGCGGAGGAGGCCGCCGCAGCTGGGATGGTGGACCGGGTAGCGCAGAGCGCGGCGGAGGCGGAGGCTGAGGCGGTGGCGGAGGCGGAGGAGCTCGCCTCGAAGGGGTGGTTGAGGCACGTGTATCGGAACCTCCGGGTCGGGATGTACGCCGACGCGGTAGCGAAGATGGAGGAGGACGTCCAGCAGGAGGGCAATGGCGCGCGTGCGGATGGTAATCGGGAATAGTAAAAAAACCAAACTTGCGGGGACGCCGGACCCGACCCGACCCGCCCCGCCACCCTTCTCTCGCACTTTCTTACTAATAATCTTGAAACTCATGATATTGTTCGTATCTTTCCTGTGTCTTAGCACAAAGTCCGTGAAATTCACGGTATTCACAAGAAATCCTGTACTTTGGAGAAGTATCATCTTCCAGATTTATTATTGATCGCCAACCGAAAAGAATGGAAGAAAAATCAATAGGAAATCCGGAAAAAAGAAAAACGGGAACTGATTTGTGATTTATTTTGATTTGCGGATTTCCACGATATGATGGTGAATGTCATTCTCTTTAAATATGGCTAAGGCTGCATAAAAGATACAACTGAAAATCGTCTACTGTGTACTTGGATGACAGCTTCATAAGAAGCTGTTTTAAATTTTTAAGTAATCTTTATGGGCCGGTACAGACGTGAAACCATGTACCTCGCCAACACGCATTTATAATCGTTGTTTGCATCGTTGCACTTCACCGAAAAACATGAAAACAGGTGATATTTTGATTAACCTTTGAAATTCAAGGGTCATCTTACTAGAAAATCGGGTCTGGCTGCCACTTGAGCTAACTTGGGATCCAAGGCATTATTCGAGAATCGAGTCCTTGTCTGAACTGCCACTTGATTTAACTTGAGATCCAAGAAATACATTTTTTTAAATCGTTGGTGATTATACGCTAACATGACACTTTAACCTCCAGTTTGTTAAATAATAGGTGGAACATATTACGAGAAAAGAGCCTTTGGAAGCCTGAGATGGGCCAAGTTAAGAGCGGGTAACCAGAATATAAAGAGTCGTTTCTTTAATAAACACAAGAAATTAGATATATAAACGTAGATGAAAAACTTTCACAAAGTGTTGTCATCATGAAGTCGGTGACATGACGTCACATAAGTTCCAACTTCCAAGTGTCCTATACATAAAGTAGTTCCTGTTGTCCCATAATTTCAGGACTCCAACTTCCAAGTTCCTGATCACCAACGTCAGCACCCAGATGGGGCCACGCCACAACACAAAAAGCAGACGCATCGTTGCACTTGCATGCAGGTCGGATCATGAAACGTCGTACACGAGACTAACCTGTTCCTCTCCACCGCCCTGCCACCACCTCTCTTGCCATCCATTGAACCAGATGGCTCTCCCTTCTCCCACAGACAACTTGGTTATTTTTCTCCTCCAAATTTCCTGGGGAGTTCTGCTTCCACCAGACAAAGAGAAGACCAGAAAGTTGGGAGCTCTCTGGAAGGTTTTTCTTCGACGCCCTCTTCCCACTTCATTCCTTTCCTTCTAAGATTTATTTATTTTTTAAGTTTGCAGTTCGCTATTGCCGATCGTCTGTTTCTTCTCTGTTCTCATCGTTAGGCGTTTGACCGCAAAACTTTACGTGTTCTGTACTGCTTTCTTTCATTTTCTGGCCTTTTATTTATTCAGATGAAGCTGGTCATCTTCTGGAATTTAATAATCAGGGTGCGGGCAAAGGCTTGAATGAGTAAGCAGAGTCCGCATCGAAGTTGGTGATTTTCTGGTTTAATAGTCGGAGCTGTGGAAAAGTGCTCGAACGATAGTCAGACATTCCTGGATTCTTACTCCCCCAGAGGTAACGGAGACGGCAATCGGGTTCTTGATTAGCTGTAAAACCTGTCCGAGTTTTTGAGTTTTCACATTTGTTAGCATTTGGTGCGAGAGTTCATACCTCTGCATGCAGTAGAATTTTGTCTTCGCTTGTTTGCTTTTCCTACAAATGCGATGTTGGTAGTTTGGCGGTATGCTTTGTCGAGGTTTGGCTGGCGCCGTTTTAGCAAATGTTTGGTGAAGGTTAATGGTGGAAGCTGAACTCGTTTGGTGTTTGGCAGATTTATTTTTTTAATTTGGTATTGAATTTCATAGGCATGTTTGGTTTTCTGTTTCCTTTTCCGTAGTAATTTTGAAAACATTGGGTTTTGTTTTCTATATTCTTCTAATATTTTCTTGTTGTCGGTGAAGTTTCTTTAGAGTTCGGTGGAGAAGAGTGAAGTCTTTCTTCAATAAATTTTCTTCTCTCCATGTTCTGTTTGTTGCATGGATATTTAATGTTCGTCTTCTCTTTTATCAATTCTACGTGTTTTTGAGCTGTAATCGTTTCTGAGTTGAATATAGGAATTTCATGGGGAGTGATGAATAGTTCTGTAATTTTGTTGGTAAGTTTCAAAAGTCAGTTCCTTATAGCCGTGAAGAGGGGTGATTGTGAACGAAATGTTTAAGAATATCAAAAGAAGAGAGACAGAGAGAGAGAGAGAGAGATTTCTCCAACTGTAAAGTAGATTTCTCTAATTGTGTTTAGTTTTTTTTTTTTTGTCCTTTTTCTCTTGTTGGTGAACTAGGACGAGGCACAGATGATTTTCTGTTTTTTCAGATGCATCCTTTTACAAGAGATTCCGTTGACTAACTTGGTGTTATGATTTTGGTAAGTGTAGTTAGGTTTCCGATTTCCTAGAAATCAAACAGCCACCTTTGTGATTGGTAACTTATGTAACGTTAGAAATATCTGTTCATTGTTTGCGATTTTTTTTTTTTTTTGAACATTGATCAGGAAGGCGCTTCTACAGTGCAGTTTTTAACCTTGGACAAAATTTCTTGCTGTATCATAAGCATTAAGCGCCTTATCAGGCTGTTTTGTCACTGTTTGTCCATGTGATATCAGCTAGTAAAATGAATTGACAATGAATCTGTGCCGTCATGAGCGGAGATCAAGCCACCTGGTGCTTTCACTTAACAAAGTGAAATGCCAACAAGGTCATGTATTGATATTGCTAGGTGTGTAAAACTAGATCAATTTACCTGTTAGCATACCATTGCCATTTGACAAGTTTGAGAGGGCAACATGCTCGGTTGATATTGCTAGGTGTGTAAAACAAGAGAAGATTGTTTATCAATTCCCATGTAGATAATTTTTTCCTTACTATGACAAACATTACTTAGGTATCTTTACTTCCCTTACTCTTTCACCAATTTTCTGATTTAATATGATTTTTTTAACCAGTCATCAGGTATAATTTTTTGGGATTAAACCTTTGAAATTTATTCATCAGTCAGTCCTCTGCCTACAGAGTAAATCATTTATAACTCTTTGAACTTTTGATGGCAGTCGTTTTCTGGATATTGCTTGTACAACTTACTATTAAGTGTGTTATTGACATATTGTACTTCTTATTGCAGGGAAAGTTGCAGAAAACTCCAACTTGTTAAGATGTCAGTCTATACAATGGTTTAATTTTCCTATACTGGAAGTGGAAATTGACACCTTAAATTGCAGTTTCTGTTATAATAGAACATTTCAGATAGTTGGCTTATCAGGAAATGTTGCATACAATGGTAAGGTTGAGGTTTCCTGTGAACAATTTGAGGCAATCACTTAAATATATTTTGGATCAAGGGGGGTTCCTTGGTGATTATGTTTGCGTGAGAAGTGTTCGCCACGGCTGCTCATACGTTGGGAGTGTGAATCTGAGCAGCATACCAGAGTCTGGGCAAAATGGCCAGCTTACTGGAGAAACTGCAGCCAACCATACTGAGACTTTGAACAGGAGAATCAATACATCATCCCAGCATAAATTTCCTTCTGCAGAGAAAGTAATCGACCACTTGAACGAAGATACAATGTCTGACAGTTCTAACTTACCTGGTCTGAGTCCAACAAAGCTCGTTGAGAAGCCAAGAATTGTAGTTCTGGGTACTGGGTGGGCTGCCTGCAGATTTCTTAAAAGTGTAAATACAAAAACATATGATGTCATCTGCATATCACCAAGGAACCACATGGTTTTCACTCCCCTGCTTGCTTCCACATGTGTTGGAACACTGGAGTTCAGGTCAGTTGCTGAACCAGTTAGCCGCATACAATCTGCACTAGCAAAAGCTCCAAATTCACATTTCTTTCTGGCAAGCTGCACTGGGTTAGATACAGGGAAGCATGAGGTAAGCCTTTCTGTATTGGTATGTTAGCTCAATGTTGTTTGAAAATCTTAGCATTATTGTCTTAAGTTTCTGGTAATTAAAATGATCAACTCAAGGAATAATCACCTTTCAAGCACTATGATAATGAGAAACATAACTGGGGCAATCTCACAGAGAAACTGCACTAGCATGTAGTGCAGGAAGCATCAATGTTGTCTAGTGTTGATGGAAGTATTTCATTGGATGAGTAGCAATAGAATATTTTGTTGATGGTGGCTAGTACTCAGGTCCACGTATTTCACCATGGTTTTGAACCTGTATTTTTCTTTAAAATAATTAGATTAGGCTGCCAAAGGTGTAATAGGTAGATGGTTGACCTTTATGTCAAAGACTATTTGTTTCTCTCTATGTCAAAGACTATTTGTTTCTCTCATGCTTTGGTTATGATTTATTTTGTGCATATAATTATGCATATAAATTCATTGATTTTCCTTTTAATCAGGTTTATTGTGAAACTACAAATGGTCAGGAGCTGCCACATGGGCCATACAAATTCAAAGTTGCATATGATAAGCTTGTTATTGCTTCTGGATCTGAACCTTTGACCTTTAATATCAGTGGCGTGAAGAAGCATGCCATTTTTCTTCGTGAAGTACGTGATGCACAGGAGATAAGAAGAAAGCTTCTTCTGAATTTGATGCTTTCTGAAAACCCTGGTATATGGCTCTTTTATTCTTGTGCTTCATGAATGGATCGTATTTCTTGACTGCAGCTCATTTATATTATCGTGAATGTGGCATAGACACTCTTTTTGATTAATCAAACTTTACTAACCATTAATTAACATCCTTTGACATACTTCAAAGCCACTGTCAATTTTGGTACTTGTAGTCAATGTAATTTTCTGGCCTTGGAATACCGACATTCGTGGAAATAGTGTAGACATTCATATGCAGCCTTGAATTTGTCTTTTCCTGTGTCAAATTTTCTTTGTGCACTAAGTGTACAACGTTGGACTGCGTCCTGATTTATTCTTTTATATGAGTCCCTCATTCTGCTGTCAGCAACAGAATTGTTCCTGTGGGCAGTTACTTTTTTCGGGTATGGAATAATTTGTAAAATATGAACAAAATATTGAGTATTGTAGAAATACGAACACAGAGAGAAAGAGAAAAGAGAAAACACGATGTAACGTGGAAAACCCTCAACACGAGGGAGAAAAACCACGATTGAGGAGGAGTCGGTGCTCACTAGCAGCTAGACACTCTCTCTCTTGATAATTTCATTCACACTAGAAATTAGGGTTACACTGATATAAGTATGCCCTAACAAAGCCATACTGGATCGGGTCCAGACCCGGACTCATACACAAAGATCCGTCAACACTCCCCCTCAAGCTGGGCATACATATCAAACATGCCCAACTTGGATACATTTCTCTCAAATGAAGCTGAAGGAAAAACTTTTGTCAAAACATCTGCAGTTTGGTCCTCAGACTTCTTGTAGGGTAAGATCAACTCTTTTGCATCAATTCTCTCACGGATGAAGTGGCGATCAATTTCAACATGCTTTGTTCTGTCATGTAGAACAGGATTGTTGGCTAAGTTGATGGCAGACTTGTTATCGCAATACATCTTCATTGGTCCTTCAGTTTCTATCCCAATGTCAATCAGTATTATCTTCAACCACAGTAACTCTGACACTCCCATAGCAACTGCCCTATATTCTGCCTCTGCACTAGATCTAGAGCAAACCTCATGTCTCTTGCTTCTCCATATAACGAGGTTTCCTCTCAAGTAAACACAGTACCCTGTAGTAGATCGTCTGGTATCAACACAACCTGCCCAATCTGCATCAGAATACCCTTCGATCTCCACAGTCTCTTGTTTCACATACAGATGTCCTTTGCCAGGATTTTTCTTCAGATAGCAAAGTACTCTGTCCACAGCCTTCAGGTGTGCATCAGTTGGTGCATGCATGAATTGACTCAGAACATTCACTGCAAAAGTAATATCTGGTCTCGTGAGGGTAAGATAGATCAACTTCCCAACCAGACGTTGATATCTTCCCTTGTCTGCTTCACAGAGTGGCTCCCCATCTCTAAGACTCAACTTGTGCCCTGTGTCAGACGGTGTAGGAGCAGGTCTACATCCCAGTTTACCAATCTCCTTCAGCAAATCAAGTGTGTACTTCCTTTGATTTAGTATAAGGCCAGTGCTAGATCTAGCAATCTCCATCCCCAGAAAATACCTCAACTTACCAAGATCTTTGAGATCAAACTCAGTAGCCAGTAACCCTTTTAGCTTGATAATCTCCTCCTCATCATCTCCTGTGACAATCATGTCATCCACATAGACCAGCAAGAGAGTAACCTTGTCTCCCTTCTTCTTCACAAACAGAGTGTGATCTCCATTCCCTTGCCTGTACCCATGATGTAGCATCACTTGTCTCAATCGTTCGAACCATGCTCTAGGCGATTGCTTAAGGCCATATAAAGCCTTTTTCAGTTTACAACATTTCTCTGGTTCTTCATATCCTGGAGGCATATGCATGTAAACTTCTTCTTCTAGGTCACCATTAAAGAATGCATTCTTGACATCTAGTTGATACATCTTCCACTCCTTCATCACAGCAAGGGACATAATCACTCTCACTGTCTTCATTTTTGCTACAGGAGCAAAGGTTTCCAAGTAATCAATCCCATATTTTTGACTGAATCCCTTGGCCACAAGACGAGTTTTATATCTCTCAACACTCCCATCTGGTTTGTACTTGACAGTATACACCCACTTGGATCCAACTAAATGCGTAGCCTCTGGAATCTTCACCATTTCCCAAGTTATATTTCTCCTCAAAGCATCCATTTCTTCGTCCATTGCAACAGCCCACTTAGAATCACTTTGAGCTTCAGCAACAGTCCTGGGAATCACAGCCAAAGAAAGAGAAGAGACAAAACACTTGTAGTCCTTTCCAAGTCTGGAATAAGATACAAAATTACTAATGGGGTGTTGAGTACATGACCTGACACCCTTTCTCAGGGCAATGGGAAGGTCTT
>JAANDH010000575.1:109960-166584 GCA_011799765.1 Nymphaea thermarum
TTTCACTTGATTATCCTCAAGGAACCAAGTGCGCCACACACCACTTGTTCTTGCTGGTTCGGGATTGCTCCCATCAATATAGGTCATGCGATCACGAGCCGCAATCCCCATAGTCATAGCGGGCGACCACGAGAAATAGTTCTCCTTTGTGAGACGAAGATTTATGACTTGCATAGGGACATTCTCAGTTCTAACGCCCTCGATTTCAGTTTGATTAACGGTCGACGAGAAAGAGGCTGCCATAGAGATCAACTGGTGCGACAAAGAGGGCAAAAAAAAACAGGGAGCAGAACAGACCAGGTCGCCGGAATCAAGTCGCCGGAATCAGGTCGCCGGAGCAGGTCGCCGGAATCAGGTCGTCGGAGCAGGTCGCCGGAACCAGAACAGAGGATCGCCGGAGCAGAAAAGACCCTGGCAGTACCAGACGTTAGGAGGGGGAACAGTCCTTCCAGCAGCACAGGGAAAGACAGAGGCAGACGTCGTCGCACGGAGGCAGAGACGACGGGAAACAGCTCAGGCGGAGGTGCCAGGCGGAGGTGCAAACGGAGACGTCGGACGACGGGCGATGATCGGCCGGGCGAAGGCAAAGACGTCGCACAGAGACACAGGCGGAGCCAGACGGAGGAGCAGGCGTCAGGCGTGAGCAGTGAACAGTGGCGTCGGGTGAGGCTGCAGGCACGATCGTCGGGCGTGAACAGTGATGAACAGTGCTGGGTGAACAGTGGCGTCGGGTGAACAGTGACCAGTGAAGAGTGAGCAGCGATGATCGGTGAAGCGTCGGGCGAAGATCGGTGAACAGTGCCGATGAACAGTGCGGATGAACAGTGCCGGAACTTCACGACTCTGATACCATGTAGAAATACGAACACAGAGAGAAAGAGAAAAGAGAAAACACGATGTAACGTGGAAAACCCTCAACACGAGGGAGAAAAACCACGATTGAGGAGGAGTCGGTGCTCACTAGCAGCCAGACACTCTCTCTCTTGATAATTTCATTCACACTAGAAATTAGGGTTACACTGATATAAGTATGCCCTAACAAAGCCATACTGGATCGGGTCCAGACCCGGACTCATACACAAAGATCCGTCAACAAGTATCAACTGTTTGTTTTTATCTGTAAGATGTTAAGTTTGATGTGTTCAATCTCACTTTGTGATAGGAGATACCTTTGAGAATTCACCTCTTGGGAAGTGGACACAGAAGTGTGAACAAAATATTGAATACCAAGAGCTTCTTTCTGTTAGACGTTTAGTCGACCTGTTTAATTATTCCTCAATCTTGAAACTATCTGTAAACATGTTACAGCCAGCAGTCTTAGAGAGAGAAAAACTTCTAATTAACTAACCCTAATCTCAATAATAAATAGATTAGAGCAGCAGTGGAGACCTACAAATAACATGAACCAAAAATAGGGAAGTGTTTAAAGAGAACTCCTAACTATTAAATATTGCAAAGGACCACCTAGAAACTTAAAGTCTTCTAATTCAACACTCTCCCTCAAGCTGGATCATACATATTAATATTACTCATGTTCAACTTGTCACAACGTCTAGAGAAATCATGAATAGGAAGAGCATTGGTGAAGACATCTACAGTTTGAGAATGGTGTCTATGATTCCTCCTTGAACAAGGTCCTGATTGTAATGGCAGTTCACTTCAATTAGTTCTCTCATGGAAAACTAGATTGTTTGCAATGTATATAGTTGCTTTATTGTCACAATACATCTTTATTGGAAGAAGAATTAACACACTTAGGCTAGATAGCATGGATTTAGCCCAAGTCATTTCACGGCTAGATAGCATAGATTTAGCCCAAGTCATTTCACCGTCAATTTGAGTCATAGCTCTGCACTCAGATTTTGCACTAGATCTTGACACCACACCTTGATTTTTGCTTCTCCACAATATAAGGTTGCATGTCACAAATACACAGAATCATGTGGTAGACTTCATGTCTTCAACTGAACCAACATAGTCAACATCACTATAGGCTTCCACTTCCAATGTCTTGCTTTTTGTGAACAGAAGTCCTTTACATGGATACAGTTTCAAATATTTAACTACCATTTAATGCTGCATCCCAATGAATTTTCCTAGGTCTTTCCAAGAATTGAATTAGCTTCCCCACTGCAAAACTAATGTCTGGTCTGGTCACAGTAACATAGAGGAGTTTCCCAATATGGGATCTGTATGATCAAGAATCTACTAATTCTGATTGGTCATCATGAAGATGTATGTGTGGATTCATAAGCAGAGTGGTTGGTTTAACTCCTAGCATCCCGGTGTCTTGCAATAAATCAAGAATGTTGAAGCATATAAGTATGGGTCTCAGGACCGGGTCTGGGTATGGACCCGATCCAGCTTGTAGCCCTCGTTGGGCCTTACTTATGTCTTTGTAACCCTAATTTTTGGGTGTGAATGAAATCTCTAAGAGAGGAAGGGTCTGGTTGCTAGTGGGCACCAGTCCTCGTCACCCGTGGTTTTTTCCCTCTAGTTGAGGGGTTTTCCACGTTAAATCTGTGTTTGTTCATTGTTCTTCTTCGTTTCACTTTCCAACATGGTATCAGAGTCGTCGAACTTGGAGAAAATTGTTTTTCTAGGGTTGTGAAGTTCCAACCCTGACCGCCGCTGCTCCTCTGATGTCCGCCGCTCCTCCGCTGCCGCCGCTCGTCAGACGCAGCAGTTTCAGCCTCCACCACCACTGATAAATTCTGAGAAAGGATTATTTTGATTAACCTCGAAATCTGCCCTAACTCCTCTTTATATAGACTAGAGGGGAGGGAGAAGATACAAGAGAACCATCTAAAGGAAATGTTATTACAAAAGTACCCTCTTAAACCTAAAACTGAATATAAACACATCTTAACACTCCTCCTCAAGTTGGAGCGTATATGTCAAATAAGCTCAACTTGGAACAGCAGCTTTGGAATGGTCCCCTTGCAAGAGCCTTAGTAAAGAGGCACTTCGACAGTAAGATCCAACATCAGGGATCTAACCCACATGTCTCTGGTATAGTGACAATCTACTTCAACGTGCTTGGTTCTCATGAAAAGCCGGATTATTAGCAATAAAAAGTGCAGCTTTGTTATCACATAACAATTGCATAGGAAGAGGCACTTCGACAGTAAGATCCAACATCAGGGATCTAACCCACATAACTTCAGCACTAGCCTGAGCCATAGCTCTATACTCAGATTCTGCACTTGATTTGGCAACCACTGTTTGCTTCTTACTCTTCCATGTAACCAAGTTGGATCCAATAAACACACAAAATCCAGTGGTGGATTTTCTGTCCGAGGGGCATCCCGCATAGTCGGCATCAACATACACAGATATAGTGAGTGAGATACCATTCTGAAAGAAGAGTCCCGTTCCTGGTGAATTCTTTAGATACCTAAGAATCATCATAGCAGCATCCCAATGAACTTTCTTGGGCTTATCCATAAATTGACTCACTCTGCTAACAGCATAGGCAATGTCAGGTCGAGTAACAGTGATGTATAGGAGCTTCCCAACAATCCCTCTATACTGTCTCGCATCAACATCTTCAGTATCATCATCATACAAGCGAGTATTGATATCCATAGGCGTGGATGCAGGTCGACACCCCAGCATCCCTGTCTCTTGCAAAACATCAGTAACGTATTTCCTTTGGCACATGATAAGGCCCTTTCGATTTCTGGCAAACTCAATACCGAGGAAATAACGTAGTTCACCAAGGTCCTTGGTGACAAAGTGTTGTCCAAGGACATCTTTGATGTTGGAAATCCCCTGATCATCATCCCCTGTAACAATGATATCATCAACATAGACAAGAACTATCATTGTACCTGTAGAAGTCTTCTTGACAAAGAGGGAATGATCTGCCGAAGAACGACGAAGAGAGAGATACCAGAGGCGACAACTATGATCAGCGGTAATGGATGTTATCAAAGACGACGGCGGACGACGCTGAGAAGAAGATCAGCGTGTAGAGCAGCCGCAGAGGACCACGCTGGCGGAAAGGAGAAAACAGACCGTGCCAGGCGACTGTGGCGGAAGGCGATAGCGGAGAACGACGTCCAGCAGGTGGCAACTGTCAGGCGACGACAGGAGGAGAGAACGACCAGCAGCGGTGTTTCAGGATGCACCAGGCGACGCTGATGATGAGAGACAGCGACGAGCACAAGCGACACAGGAAGCGGAGGCGACAGTGCGATCAAAAAATGGTTGGCAGGAGACAACCAGCAGACTACGGACGGCGATGGGCAGCAACGGGTGGTGCTGAGCAGACGATCGGAAGAGAGGCAACGAGTGGCGGCGAGTGGGCGGAGGCTGGCGATCGAGCGGGCGGAGGCTGAGTGGCTGCGAGCGGGCGGCGGCGGGCGATCGAGCGGGCAGCTGGCGGCGAGCAGGCGGCGGCTGGCGCCGCTCAGTCGTCGACGACTCGCCGAGGAGGAGGCAGCTGAAGCTCTGATACCATGATAAATTCTGAGAAAGGATTATTTTGATTAACCTCGAAATCTGCCCTAACTCCTCTTTATATAGACTAGAGGAGAGGGAGAAGATACAAGAGAACCATCTAAAGGAAATGTTGTTACAAAAGTACCCTCTTAAACCTAAAACTGAATATAAACACATCTTAACAACCACCGTTGCCACTGTCGTAACACCGTTGTTGCTGCGGCGCCGCTGCTGCCCAAAACCACCTTCGTGGTGATCAGATGCCACTGTGAAGTTCCAGTGACGCCCGTTACCTGCCTGCGTTGCCATGAAGTTCCGGCTGAGCATCGTCCTCCAACCAGACCCTCGGTTTTAACAGGCCTCACTAAGCCTGTTTCTGTCTGAGCTTCAATTGAGGGCTCAATCGGCTGTAACTGTTGGGGCTTTTGATTCTAATCGCTTCCCAACAAACCAATCTGTCGAAGGGAAGTGGAATCGTGTCAATCGGTGCAGTATTGAGTGAGATTCAAGTTAAAGAAGGTTGATCAGGTACTGTTCTGTTTTACCGCCGACCAGTCCCTGTTTCCGGTGACTTTTCCGGCGATCGGACCGTTGGGTTTTGATGATTCTGGTGCCATTCGATTCCCAACATCCTTTTGATCCTCTCCACCAAGTTTGATATCGATTTGGAGGCGACGGACGGAATCAGGCGGAAATCGGTGGCGTTTTCCTGAAGCAGGCGACAAACAACCCGCGACTTCAAGGCTCAACGACCTGGGTGTAGACTGCTCAGATTCAGCCCAAATTTGGAGCGTCTACTCCTTGTCTCGTGCTCTTGCTGTCGTCCAAATTTCAGGATTTTTGGAGGTGTCTACGATTTTATACGAATTTTCGAGTGAAGCCCTCCCAAACAGGCCTGATGCTGAGTTGCACCTGAGGAATTCCTAAAATTCTTCTCCCAACGGCTCTTACGCCTTGGATCATCAGCTGCGTCTTCTGGCAGTCATCCCAGTGTCTGCAGCCTCTCTCGTTCTGCGCCACCAGCGTCGCCGGTTTCTTTTAGAGCTGCATGTGCATGGATTTCAGCCCCTGCTCTGTCGTTCTGGTGCCACTCTGTGGATTTGTGCCATCGACCAAAGCAGCGTATTCATCGCCCGCTGGACCCGTTGTTCCGGCATCGCCCGTGCTGCATCGCTTGAGCCTCCGACTCTGCCGTGAAGTTCCGGCGCCGTCGGCCAGCTCCGCCCAGCTCTCTATCGTTAGTTCAGTACGCCCGATGCTGTCGTGTGTGTGGCTCAGGTGCTCAACATCCACCGTGAAGTTCCGGTGGACCCCGATGGAGCGTGCTGGTTTGTTGTGCCCGACGGCAGTATCGCCCTCTCCACTCTGCCGCCGTGAAGCTCCGGTGGACACCGTCGACCCTACTCTGCTTGTCGCCGTGAAGTTCTGGCGTCCTTCCACTGCTGGTTTCAGCCCGACGATCCTCGGTTGCCTCCCTTGTGTCACCGTGATGTTCCGGTGAAGTTGCAGTTGCTCGTAGCGTGTGTTGCTCCCTGCCGCTGTTCGAGTTCCAGCGTCTGCGGGTCGTCGCCTGTCTTAGTTGACTCGAGCGTCTGCTGAGTGCCATGAATTTCTGGCGTCTCGTGTTGATCTCTCCTGGAGCCCAAGAGATGCACCTTTGTTTCAATTTGAGAGGAATGTATCCAAGTTAGGCATGTTTGATATGTATGCCCAACTTGAGGGGGGGTGTTGAAGCATATAAGTATGGGTCTCAGGACCGGGTCTGGGTATGGACCCGATCCAGCTTGTAGCTCTCGTTGGGCCTTACTTATGTCTTTGTAACCCTAATTTTTGGGTGTGAATGAAATCTCTAAGACAGAGAGAGGGTCTGGTTGCTAGTGGGCACCAGCCCTCGTCACCTGTGGTTTTTTCCCTCTAGTTGAGGGGTTTTCCATGTTAAATCTGTGTTCGTTTATTGTTCTTCTTTGTTTCACTTTCCAACAAAGAACATACTTCCGTTGGGATAGAACTACACATTCCATGTTGCAAGCAACCTCTATTCTCAGGAAATATCGTAGTTGACCAAGATTTTTTGTCACAAAATGCTTTTGAAGAAACAACTTTGTATCAAAAATTTCTTGATCGGAGTCACCTGTCAGGATAATATCATCAATATAAACTACTAGGATGGTTATCCCCCTGAAATTCTTCTTGATAAACAAAGAATGATCAGCGACACTTTGAGACCACCTTAGAGAACTTGTGGAACCACACATGAGGACTCTGCTTGAGTCCATATATAGCCTTCTTCAGTTTGCACACTTTTCAACGCCCTTCCTATCGTTCAAACCCTGGTGGTTGTTGCATATAGACAACCTCATCGAGATCACCATACAAAAAGACATTTTTGACATCAAGCTGATACATGTGCCAGTCATGGTCTACAACCATGGAGATGATAAGACAGATGGTTCTCAACTGGGCAACAAGAAAAAAGTCTCAAAAAATCAACACCATAGGTTTGCGTGTAGCCCTTAGCAACTAACCTATCTTTGCAACTTTCTATAAAACCATCAAAATGATATTTCAAGGTGAATACCCACTTGAAGACCATCTACCATCTGCAAGTTTCACATGATGAGTCTGAGGTAATGTGTGTAGCAAGGTAAACAATGAAAATCTACTACGAAAGTGCCTCAATGCCCCTGAATCCATAATCCAGGTAGTACATGTATCATGTGGAGCAGTATTGGCAGACATAGCACTGTCTATCATAACTGTGGAGGCCGATGGCTGAATAGATCTGTGTGCTAAGAACTGTTCATACTATGACTTTTTTATATTCATTGTCACAGTCTCAAGATGGGAAGAAGACGAAGACCCCTCTACTACTGATGAAGCTACTTGAACAGATCCAATAGGAGACTGTAATGAATTCTTGCCCTGCTTAGATGCAGCACCTCTTACTAGGGATGTAGCGAAAGAACGACCATGTTTATCCCAACATCTTCCTTCCAAATGTCTTATTTTCCTACAATAGGTGCACTGAAATTTCCCATGACTTCCTCTTGACCCTCGGCCTATGCCCCTTCCCCTGAAGAAACTGCCCCCATGACCTCCTGAAGCCACCAAGGCAAAGGCAGGAGCATCAATGGAAGGTTGAGAAAGGGTAACAACAAGACTGCCGAGTGTAACACCCCAAGGTAGTGTTTGATGGCTAGGAATTTTAGAATTGGAAATATTTTTCTGGAAATATATTTCCTAGAATAAAGGAATGAGAAAAATCTTTCCGATTCCCAGTTTGATGTGTGTGTGATGACTGAGAAATATATTTCTAGAAATATATTTCTGTGTTTGATGATAAAGAAATATATTTCCAAAATTATATTTCTGTGTTTGATAATAAGGAAACATATTTCCATATAAATCAAATTTCTCATTTCAGTCTCTTCAACACCTTTTGGTCATCACAACACATTCAGTTTGCTTGAAAAATGAAATTCTGTTTCAGAAGCAGTAACTTGTCACAGTCTTGTTTTTCCTTTTTACCAAGGCATTTTCTTTCACTACAAGTATCAATAGAGAACAAAATACTCAATGCCCAGAACATTATGAAGCATAAAAATTAAAAGAAAATTACCTATCAACTGCACATCAAAAGGACGTAGGCCTATGACCCTTTTTGAAGCCTCTCTCACAACAACAAATGCTTCCTGTCATTTTGGTCCTCTGCAATCAAATTATGCAGCATTTTTATACACTTCAAGGTGCTCTTAGCGCAATTTGTATAAGCAAGCAGTAACTGAGAGTACCAAAAGTTCCTGCAGTGTATATCGATAAGAACTTATAATTGACAACAAAAATTGAAATGATTTCAATCCACTGCATCCCAATACTCATAATCCTCCAATAGCTTGTCGAGACACCGAACAGAAGAAACACCAAGAAAAAGAAACTTCAATTTTTACTGCCCATTAACTGAGCACCTGTACAACCATGTACAGTCCAGCATTAAAACATGGGCGATGAAACTTACGGGAAGTATCGAATCCAACGAATCACCGACTGCAACACGCCGCTTGAATTCCATGGTTCTCTCCCTCAACTGCTCATCAGAAAGCGCCGAAACCGCCTTCTCCATGTCATTGATCACGGAAACCGTGGGGGAATACTGCTTCTTTGCAGCTTCCCCTCTATCGTCCCCCTTGAACATTCCAAGCAACCCGCCCAACGACGCCACTGCTGCGGACCCACCTCCTCATTTCAGATAACCCAACCTAACATATGCCCCATTTCCATCCTCCATCTCCACCTTCGTATCCAACAGCGGCGGGATTCTTCGCTTCCATTTTTTCCAATCAAAACAAGAAGATGGGGAAGGCGGTAGCGGCAGGGATGGAGCGCATGATGGAGAACGAAGGTCCTGCCCTAACGGGCAAAAAAATAATACTGGAAATATGTTTCCACCTCGCCCGGTGGAAACATATTTCCGGAAATAAAATTCCGGAATCGACCTCAACAGTCGAAAAATTAATTCCGCGTTTGATACGCAGGAATTTTTTGTAAAATTTGAATAATGTTTCTTGAGCTACAGTGTAATTCCTACGTATCAAACACTACCCAAAGATTTAGTCTTGTATTGAAAATTGTGAGAAATCTTCAAGGGCTTATAAAGGGGGTTATTGAATAGATGATTTTCCTGCTTCCTAGCCTTTCTGGGGTTGGAGCCGAAACTGCTAGGGGGCGGGTTGAGATCTGTCGAACCATGAGTCCGAGCCCAGGAGTATGTCGGGTCGTTACAGTAGTATCAGAGTCGGTTCAACACTCGGACCTAGGATCCCACACGCGCGGACGCGTGTTCCTTAAGGGGGATGAATTGTAACACCCCAAAGATTTAGTCCCGTATTGAAGATTGTGAGAGATCTTCAAGGGCTTATAAAGGGGGTTATTGAATAGATGGTTGTCCTGGTTCCTAGTTTTTTTGGGGTTGGAGCCAAAACTGCTAGGGGGCGGGTTGGGATCCGTCGAACCAATGGCCCAAGCTCAAGAGTAGGTCGGGTTGTTACACCGAGTATAAGCCTCAGCTAGGTCAGGGATTCCTACTCCGGTCAACATTTGCGCCTTTGCTATTGTTTATTTGAGAAAGAGCCCCTATAAAAACTTTGCCACCATAGACTGTTCACCATGAGTCTTGTGGCATGTGGGGCATGGAGGACACA
Organism: Nymphaea thermarum; assembly: GCA_011799765.1. Lineage (NCBI taxonomy): Eukaryota > Viridiplantae > Streptophyta > Magnoliopsida > Nymphaeales > Nymphaeaceae > Nymphaea > Nymphaea thermarum. The sequence continues at coordinate 119,605 of JAANDH010000575.1, forward strand.
AAGCTTTCAGTCTTTCATAAATTGACTTGATGAAAGTGAGGAAGACTTTGATCACCCTGTCGCAAATTAAGTAATTCATCTTCCATATGTAAGATCTTGCTAACATTCTTGTCACTAGAGTAACGTTTGTTTCAAAATGATCTCACATCTGTTTGGCAGAGGTATAGTATGCAATAGTAGAGGTAACCTATTGTTGCACACTATTCATGATCCATGACATGACAATATTATTAGATCCAAGACATGACAATATTATTATCTTCCTTCTATGTACTATATTTTCCACTATTCATCACTGGCTCATTTTCTTGTATAACATGCTTCTTCTAATGTCCAATCACAAACATCATAAATACACGGGACCAATCACAAACATCACAAACATCACTGGCTCATTTTCTATGCTCATATTGCATCTCTGTCTTGCCTTTAGCAGCCATATGAGACTGGACAATTATGACCTTAATCTGGTCGCACTTTGATCAAATCAAGAGTATAGCGCACAACAATTAACTTGAGAGGAATTAGGCAGCAAAATTTTTTTTCAGCATCAATAAAAGTCCTTAACAATATGTATTAACTTGTTGTTCAGTAAATCAGTCTACCAATCTCAGCAATCAACTTTAGGGGATCTAGGCAGCAGAATTTTTCAGCATCAATAAAAGTACTTAAATAATCTATGAACTTTCTGTTCAGTAAATCAGTCCACCAAACTCCCACATAGTAGGCTTCATATCATTGCTTACTAGAATCCACATATGCATAAAAGAAAGAGAATCAATTTGATAAGAGTGTGCCCAACTTGCAACCACTTTTCCACAGTCAGCCAAAAAAAAAAAATCTGATAAGAATATGGTCCACGTGCAGCCACTCTTCCACGAGCCCAGATCTGACTTAGAACTTGCCAACGCAACCCTCACGTAGTTGTTCATTTACATCCACGTTGGGAACCTACTCACACATACCTCTTATGTGTGATTAGGTTCCCCTTTTATGCTGCTCCACTATCTCCCGATCAGTAGAGAAATGAGAGAAAGGAAGGGTAGAGGAAGAAAAGAGGTGGGAAGAGATGGGAGAGAAAAGAGGAGAAAAGGTCGTCGGAGAGTCACGTCAGCCCAGAGAAGGGTGGATATCACCGGCTCTAATACCATGTTACAGCTGGCAGTCTTAGAGAGAGAGAAAACTTTTAATAACTAACTCTAATCTCAATAATAAATAGATTTGGGCAGCGGTAGAGACTTACAAGTTACAAATAACATCAACCAAAAATAGAGGAATGTTTAAAGAGAACTCATTATTAAATATTGCAAAGGACCATCTAGAAACTTAAAGTCTTCTACTTCAACAAAACATGCATATGTCTGTCCTATCATTAACTTTTAGCTTGTTTGTAATGGCTAGTCTTTGAACATTTTCATGGTGTATGTTGGTGCACTCTTCCTTGTAAATCAACATTCCTTTGAAGTTGGCTAACATTACCATTTTCTACTTTTACAGAACCAACTTTTGCCACTGTAGCTGCTGCTTATAACTGTGTGGCTAATTTCATTACTTGTTGGAACCCAATTACTTATGCATTCTTCACCAGTTCATAAACTTATGATGACCCATAGTATTTTTGTGTCTTGTTTGGATTGAATTATCGGGATCCTGGATTGTTGTGGTATCCCAAAACTTTGGCCTTTGGAAGTATCATGACTGGACCTTTAACAAGGTGGGATAGCAGTGGACAAAGACTGTCTAGTTACCAGCAACAAATTTAATTGAACAGAAGCTTATTGTTGAGTTTTTTGCCAATTAATAGATTGAACTCAAGCTCGAAACTGAGGTCTTCTTCTGAACACTCAAAACTAAAGCACTCGATTGAAGGACAATATCTGACAGGATTGTGCGAGCACTGTGTTATTTCCTATACGTGTATGCCTCACATGGTAGATCTTTCTTCGAAGCCTCATCTTAACCATTAGAATAATTTTTCTGACTAGACATTCAGTTTCAAAGAAATTAACAAATTTGGCACTGCCATATATTGCCATTTCTAACCCTGCTTGCATATCGGTTCCTGTCCTCCATTGGTTACCTAATGGCTTAACGCAGGGATTGGGAAAATCATTGTTGATACTAGCGGATCTGGCATGGTAATGAGTTTATATAAGAAAAATGAGTTTATATAAGAAAAACCTCCATTATTAGTGATAACTGGAAATTATGTTATGCATAAAAAACAAGGAAAAGCAATAATTATAGTGTTAAAGTTCCTTGATAATTCTCTCCTGGTTTCTTCAATGTGCCTGTTCGCGACTGAGGTATTTTGATTCTGATAGACATTGATCCAATATTCCACATGGAATGACCAAAAGGAAAAACGATCCTCACAAAAGCTTTCTTAACAGATTTGACTAATTTTGGTTGCATCTGTCTCTGCATCATTCTCCTTTGATTTGAGAAGGATCTGTCTTATTGGTATGGTTGTTACACATGCAGCTCTTCTAATCTTTTCACCTTTCCTATAATCAAACTATGAGCTAGTCCGCAGACACAGATTGTAGTTCTTAACTCAGGGAAAGGAAGGTAAGGGGAAGGGGCCACGTCGATTTTCTTACTTGGGCAAGTGAAAATGTCTCTTCATTGAGGTTGTGGTTCCGAGGATGAAATTTTTGGGGTGGAAAAAGGCTGGACATAAGTCGCCACTGTCTGATCCTCTCAGCCGCATGTCTTGGAGAATATATCTGAGCCCAACTATGTTGTTTTGATCTTTACACATTTCTCAATGTATGCTGCAATTTTATTTTGCAGGATTGAGCTAATTATTTTCTCTCATTTGGTGCCTTTTGACTTTCTTGTTTTCCTCTGTTATCTAGTTCATATTTGTGATCAGTGTTGTACATATTGTACAGTTGTACTGTATCATATACGTAATATAAGCTTTGAGAAATGTGTTGTGTAATATAAGCTTTGAGAAATGTGTTGTGATGCACTTGGATAACTAGTCAGAAGTGTTAGATGAATGTATCCCTTTGTATCACACAATATTGTGCAACAAAACCATACAATATACTGATACAGTCTTTGCAGAAACTTAAGGGGACCTGATCCCTTTCCTAATATTGAGTTTAAAAACCCCTTAGTCCATGACTTTTAGATTCTCTTACAAATTGTGAAGGTGAGTTATTTCCATTTTCAAGAGGACAACTTCAATATGAAGACAAATTTATGCATAGGAAGTCAATTTTGGGTTTCTGCTCATTTCATGTATAGGATCTTATGTTCACCATCAAAGGTATAAAATTTGCATTTTTCACTGTAGATTTTTTTTTTCTTTTGTAGCTACTTTGATTTTTAATGTGGATTTTTTTATGTAGTTTTTTTTTGGAATACTATAAATATATCTTTTTGTTAATATGCGACTTTGATTTGACAATAATTGAATCCATTGGAAGGCATGATGATCTTGCACATCGACATTATTGGTTCGATATGTTTGAAAGTTTAAAACTATAGCATGTTCCTTTTGTGGCGAACGTCTGAGTGGACTGCATGGGATTAGGATGCATGTGGTCGGCATACAAGATGGTAGTTCATATTTTGTGTCTTCATGCATTTATATGGCAACACATTCTAATGTACATGGACAAATCATGGAGAAGTTCATGGTGTTCACTCAACGGGTATGAGGATTGCAACTAACAGCCCCTGTCCACAACATTGAGATACTGTTATCGACTTTGGGAAACAAATGGCATACTTCTCTGATTTAGAAGATGAAGATGTCGCACCAGTATCATTAACAGCATAAAAAATATGACCGTTGCATTAAGAGCAACATAGTAGAGCATAAGAACTTAGTGAAATAAGTGAACCTACTAACTTGGTAGAGCAAGAACCTAGTGAACCATCAAGTTTTTATTGCGATCTACCATCTTACTTTGATTAGTCCAAGTCTTTAACAGCTTCATTATTAGGTATTTTAAATTTTAAAATCATGTCTTTAAGTTTACTCAGCTTATTTATTACTTGTGCTTAAGTTTTTTTCGTAGGTAACAATTTTTATATTTTTCCTTATTTTTTGTAATTTTCATGATTTTCTGTTATTAAAAAACGTCTACATTATGTACCTGACTGATTCACGTTAGGTTACAGACTGGTTGTAACATTCTCCCTGCATTCCAATACTAATGTTGTTGTTATTAGTTACCTATGGCATTTCACTGGTTTTGAAGTTTCGTCTTTGTGCATGGCAGGACTGCTGGATGATGAAAGAAGGCGGCTACTGCATTGCGTTGTTATTGGTGGTGGCCCTACTGGAGTAGAGTTTAGTGGTGAGCTGAGTGACTTCATTATGAGGGATGTGCAGGAGAGATATGCTCATGTTAAAGACTACATTCATGTCACCCTCATAGAGGTAATTACTCTTTGAGTTTTTTTTTACTATGCAGCATTTTGTTCTTTCTTATTGGTTATAGAATCTGAAAGCATGTGCTCTTTTGGCATGATTAGGCAAAGGAAATCTTGTCATCCTTTGATGTGAGACTAAGACAATATGCAGTCCGACATTTGACGAAGGTAATGTGCAACAATTTCTAGGCCCTGATTTGAAGTGCATTATTTGTATATTTAAGCACCAGATTCTGGAAGCTAATTCATAAATGGTAACTCCAGTATGGTGTTCGGCTTGTTCATGGGGTTGTCAAAGAAGTCCAGCCAAAGAAGATACTGCTTAGGGATGGCACTGAAGTTCCTTATGGACTCCTTGTCTGGTCCACTGGTGTGGGACCATCACCTTTTGTAAAATCTCTTGAACTTCCCAAATCTCCTGGAGGAAGGTTGGTCACAATTGTTTTGCTCTAGTACCATGTTTCTCATTATTACAACACGATCTGTCTGAGAAAGGTTAAGGTAACCTTCCTTCCTTATAGGATTGGTGTTGATGAATGGCTGAGAGTTCCTTCAGTTGAAGATGTCTTTGCTATTGGTGATTGTGCTGGTTTTCTTGAACAAACTGGAAAGCCAATTCTTCCAGCTTTGGCACAGGTTGGTATGCTGTTGATCTCTTCTGGTTTTCTTTTGGACACAAAGGTTCAAGCCATGGCGCCATCTTGATGTGTATATATCTTGAGAACATGTATTTTCACTCTCTGGGATTGAGTCAAAGTTTTGCTTTTCTTTTCTTTATTGAGGATGTTATCTGTCTTCTCTATAGCAGATGCGAGTTCCTACCTGGTGATGCTTCCCTCTTGACTGAGGATGACCTTTGAACATTTCTGTAAACTCTTGTCATGTACTGAGGAAAATCTTTGATGCTGCTGATATTGTGAATAATTTTCTTGAAGCAATTTTTTTTTTAAAAAGTGATAAAACATACACATGAAAGTTGTGTCCACTCTTGGTCCCAAGGAAGCAAATCTAAAGTACTTTCTTACAGGGTGAGCTTACTTCTTTGATTGCAGTTTAGCTCTCTTCAAAGTCTTGCTATCCTCTAGCTGTAAAGCAGAGTGAAGGAAGTTGGGAATGCTATAAATGTTAAATATTTCTTATTTGAATGCCTTTTAACTTGATGATTGATCAGGTTGCAGAAAGAGAAGGTAAATACCTTGCAAAGTTGTTGAACCAAATTGGGAAGAATAATGGTGGCAAAGCGTTAGCGGCTAAAGATATTCCTCTTGGTGACCCTTTCGTTTACAAGCACATGGGTAGCATGGCTTCTGTTGGGCGATACAAAGCATTGGTTGATTTGCGTAAGAACAAGGTATGCTTCCTCCAGTTAATTTTTTCTTGGGATGTAGGTAGGCTTCACCCATCGCCTTGGTCACAGGCTAGAAGTTTCTGTGGTCAATGAATTTTCTGCTCAATGAAGTTTAATTTTTATGTTCTGCAAAGGAGATTCGTCATCTGTTATCTGTTCAAGTTTATTGTTGATTTGTTGGAGAACAGCACTAATCTTGGTGCAAGTCCCTGTGTGCTTGTCTGTATATTAAGAAGGTGAGGTTGTCTTAAATCTGGTGAAAGTTCTTCCAGAGATTTGATTACTTAGTCTCCTGTTTGTAGCGATCATGCTAGTTCTACCAATTGCCAGTTTCCTGATATGGAAGAACCTATTCTTGTTAAAGTAGATTTTCCGGAAGATTCACATTCTGAACCAAATAAAAGCATGAAGGCATGCACGATCATTATGCATCATCTAGTGGTACCGATCTTGTAGACCACCTTGTAAAATGCACAATAGTTTCTGACCTTGTTCGGATCAAGACCTGAACACTGTAAGCCAGTTGACTACTTCAAGATATATTGGGAACAGGTTGTTATAGTTATAGGCAATGGAAGTGCATTATGGCATTCATAATGCCTTCTCAGTCTTCGACATTTGGCAGCACTTGTGTTGCCAAAACATTGCTTTGCAGATGGATTAGTATTGTAAGTTTCATCCTCAAAACCAGACTTTGACCGTTTGAAGTCATCCTGAATAGGCAGTGGTTGGCAACACCAATTTGGTTTGGCTTGTTTATTTTCCTGCAACAATGGTCATTAAACTGGCTTTTTACGGTAAAAATTGCGTGAAAATGAAAAAGAGCTTCCCAACAGGTTATTAGCTAGACAACAAGGGTCATTAAACTGGCTTTTTATGGTAAAAATTGCGTGAAAATGAAAAAGAGCTGCCAAACAGGTTATTTCAATGAAATGGCTCCTGAACGGAGCTTTGCTGGCTTGCACTTTTGATTACTTCACCTAAAACTTCAGTGGTGCTTTTGTATTCATTCCGTCATCTATGTTCTGTAGGATGCGAAAGGCATATCTCTTGCAGGCTTCCCGAGTTGGCTGATCTGGCGTTCTGCTTACTTGACGCGTGTAGTCAGCTGGAGGAATCGATTTTATGTGGCTGTAAACTGGGCTACCACTTTCATTTTTGGCAGAGACAACTCAAGGATATAAGCAATTGCTAGCAGACAACTGCTAGGTAGACTATTGGCACCTACACTCCTTTCTGGTGATCTCTTGGTATTTCTTTTCTGCTGGGAATAATAGATCTCATAGTAGCCTCCTCATTTTGGCTGTTGTAATTACTTTCTTGTGGGCCTTCTTGTACCTCCTTTTTCTTTCTTAATCTTGCAAACTGGCAAATATACGTGGGTGGGAGGTACAAAGGGTATAGCCGCTCTGTATAAGGTTAAAGTCCTTCACCAAAGAACTCGTGACGAAGCGAGGTAAACTTGTTCCAGAAAATGTTGTTTTCTGATTATGATCTGATCCAGATTTGATGTTTACACTGAATCCATATGTGGTGGGAAGTTTCAACTAGAGTATACAGAAGGATCTTATCAGTGGAAGTGAATGTAAACTTTGTTTTGCCTTTCCTTTTCACGCTTGGAATCTGAATCTCTGTCCATCTGGCAAGGATAGGAGACTTGGCTCAGTAATCAAAGGAGTAAAGGAGGTTTAAATCCTCTTTTTTTACTTTGATAAGTTTGATAATAAAATTGCATTTGGTGATTTTCTTTCTGTGGATAGGCGTGCTGGAGTCAGAATGACTGCTACCAGTATGCTGACAGCAACATAACGTGCATGTTAAATTCTCTAGCTTCTTCAATCCAAAGGCCTTCATTCCAACTATTGGCCAAAGTTGGTGAAGCTCTTGTTTGCAAATCCCACAAATTCCATGGATGCGCTTTCTAGTGGCAATCAACCATAGACTTACGCTGTATTAATCATCCATAGACTTGCGCGGTATTAACATGCCATTACCATTATCCTTTGATGAGTGCAATTTCCACCAGACTTCGTGATTCAGTCTCATGGGTGTTGGTACTTTCCAATCACGACCATCTTGATCGGTTTGTGATGTTGCTTGATTCTTTCATGTCATCGTTTGAAAACGATCCTCACTAGAACTATCAACTGTAAGCATTTGGTGCTCAACTTTTGATGGGTATGGCACCTGTGTCCACAACAGAGAACAGATCCTGCACAGTAGGATTACACAAAAAGTGTGTTATCATGCAAAGTGGATTTCAATTTTATGGCCGGTGTCGAAACTCTAATGATGCAGCTCCAAAGCCATGAATATGCTTTAGGATGGTGTGTTAGAATATGTGAGTATGATTTCTTTGGAATAAAAAATTTGTCGGTTCAAAATTGTTGAAGCTTCACAGGTCATAAGATCTTGTTTATACATCTCAGCTGACCAATACTAGGTTTTTCAGCTTTGAACTGTGGAGACCATATGGGTACTTTTAGTACGCTTCAGCTGGATTCACAGATAGACTTTGCAGGGTATTAGTTAGTAGTTTTTGTATTGGCGTGCCGTAAGATCAACGTTGCAACAGGATAAATAAAAATACGACTACTTGTATGAGGTAGCGCAACCATTCGGTTTTCATTCCTTTTTTGTCCATTCGTTGATTAAAAAGGCATACTGTTAATAACAATAATATGATGGTGATGGTGGTATCGATGGCAGCATAATGGTTTGACATTCTAGGAATCTGAGGGAAAAGGATGAACAAAAAAAAAAGGCAAACATGAATTACAAGCTTGACCTCTTGAAAGTTTTCTTACCAAGAGAGACGCAAACAAACTCAGGTGGCTTAGCTGACCCAAAAAAAAAACAGAGCCACTAGAGTGGTGCCGTCATCATTTCGGCACGAATTTGGACACCGAAAGGAAGAAAAAGGACCCAAATATGAGAGAGAGAGAGAGAGTTCCGACTGGGGATGCACACGGAGAGACGGAATTACGGCCTGAGGATTTGCAGTGGGGAGCCTGAGGATTTACACTGGGGAACTAGCAAAGCTAGGTGGCGGCGGGTCGGGTGAGGTGGCGGCCCCTGAAGAGGGAACCGACAGAGTGAACCACGATACAGGCGATGATGACCTTGATTTGGCCGCGTTTCGGAATGAGACGGCCGGGAGCTCTCGGGATAATGGACCTGGAACCAGCCATGGCTGTTCTGCTCTCCATCGGATCTCTTCTTCTTCAGCTGCTGCTTTCTTCTGGTTCTGGACCTCTGGTTGGCTGCGCGTAAGAAGCGTGTGGGAATGGTGGCTTGGTGAAGGAGAGCAGGGACCCCTTCTTATAGACGACCAGCCGCCCGCCATAGCATCTGAGGACCAAGAACTGCCGCCGGCTTCAGTCCTTCAAACCACGTGCATTTACGCGATTGCCCTTAAGACTGCAAGACTGAACCAGTTTGCCGCTCAATTCAAGATAGTGAAGGTTTCTAGCGGTTACAAATTGATCATCTTATCATTTGCTTTTTAGTATTTAATATAATTAAAGTTCAAATTAAATCAGTTTAAGAGTGGTACGTGTCAATCATTAACTGCTTTTAGAATATTCTAAGAGAGATTATTGTATTTTACCTTTTTTGTTGAGTGCGCCGTTATGATCAAGAATACTAGACATTTTAGTCATTTAAAAAAAATGTTTTTTATATATTTTACTTTTCTCATTTTTATTTTTGTTTTTTTAACTTTTTTGTGTGAATGGAGGGTATTTTCATAAAAAAAATCATGCGTTGACACTTATAACTAGATTCAAGATTGTCTTCCTTCTTATTTTTTAGACTAATTAGGTAATTAGATTTTTTTTTTCATAACATAATTATAAGAACTTATCACGGAAATCTCCTTTTTTCTCTTTTTCCCCTCCTCTCTCTTATATTTCTTTGTATTGTATTGTATATTTCTTTTTACTGATTCTGTTTTTGCAGTTTGTTTTTTTGCGGATGTATTTCGAGGACCTCTTGTCCCTAAATTTTGTTATATATTCTCATTTTATCGGCTTTCTCCCTCTGTCTCTCACAAGAACAACGAATATTATATTTTCAATGTTTGTCTAATTTTCTCTTTTTTTAGTTGGAATTCAACGAATATTATATTTTCAATGTTTGTCTAATTTTCTCTTTTTTTAGTTGGAATTTGAATATTGTATACGAGATTAAGCTTCGTAAGGAATCATGTACTCCTATGGTATGATTAGCTTTTATTACGTCGGCTTTTGAGCTTCTATACATTTTAATGACTAAGAACAACTATGTTAAATTGTTAATCTGTTCATGCAAAAAAAAATGGACCGACTTAAAAAAAAAAGAACAGTTATAAAAATATCTCTAAGATAACAAAATCATAAATCAAGTTGTTTGATTATAGTTTTATAAATCTATCTCAAAAAATAAAATAAGTTCATAACATAATTATTGCAGTATTTTATGAATCTGTCCTTATTTTTTTGGAGCATAATTCAAATGGTGTCTCTACGACCAAATCTGCATTAAAAGATTTGCTATGGCTAAGGAGAAAATTTAATTAATAGATCCGAATGCAATTGGATATTATATATATTTAGACGTGAATATGATCGGATGTTGTTTCTTAAATCTGAATTTAATCGGATTCTTAACTGGAAAGAAAATAAGTCCCAATTGCTACCTATGCCCGAGTCGATATAGCACCCAAATTAAATCTGGATCCAACTAGACAGAGCTGTGGGTGGACAAATGTACATTGAACCTGCTTTGACTCGTCTGACCCATAGTTGGCTGACTCGTCGGCTTTGCTCATGAATTGTTTGAATCAACTCGGATTGTTAGAAAGCTTGACCATGAGTTAAGGTTGGCCCGGTTGGCCTTGGACTCGGCCAGACTCACCCTTGACTTGATTGGACCCTGACTCATCCTAACTCACCCAATTCATGTTATTTTAAAACTCGATTGAGTCAACGAATCAACTCACTTGCTCGGTGATCCGATCATCTGTTGGTCCGAGTCTGAATCATAGGTTTGTCAACTATGGTTTCAACATCCGCATGAAGTCAAATATAATATTATTAAAAAATTCAATAGAAAAGTACTTTCTTTTGTATCACAACCTTTTTTAATAAAAAAAAATCGAGTCAAATCTGCACCGCGTGTCCTATGCTCTTCGGATATTTTTCATTACTAGTAGTCAAATAAAAAATTATTTTAAAATAAAAATATTGTTAAATATAAAATCAAGTCAAATAATGTACTAAAGAAAAAGAACGATGTCAGAGTTATCTGTTGACACCACCATCCACCTGAAAAACCGTGATCTTTTTTTTTTAAACTGCTCCTTTTGGTCCAACACGAAATCAGCAATACCAGATCCACAACAATTCAATACACCCGATCCGGATTCAAGTTTGGATTCGAACTTTGTCTTGTCGAACTGAATTTGGGTCTTCGCTAGCTTAAGCGTATAAAAGCAAGTGGTTTCCGTAATAGGTTTTGGATTCGAACCCAAAACCAGACTTACCAGATCCAGATCTAATTAACTGGCAGATCCAATTTCCACTATGCGACCTGGCTAAATGGTCCCAGATCAGGTCCGTAATTCGACAAACAGACCCGTTTGCAACCTCAGCTAACTTGTTGGAAATCGTGGATTGTCGAGAACCAAAGCCGCCCATCTTGTTATTATCTTAAAAAAAAGGGAAACTTAAAATGGTATTCAAACAGCCCACAGATCGGTGGGGCCTGGCTCATGCTTATTTTTCAATAAAATTATAAAATGATAAAGATTAAATAACTCAATTTCCAACAAAATAGGAGTATTACATTCCATCAGCCGTCATCTGAAATAATTTTGTTTCTTAAAATTTTTTGATGAAATGCTTCTAAAAAATAGAAAAATCTATGACCAAATTGTGAAATGAGTTGTTCTTTTTGCATCAAATTAACATGTAATTTAGATGTAATATTTATTTGAAGATTTCTTTATAATTTTTTTGTTCTGACTAAGTTTTTATTGGTTCATTCATTCTATCTTTTTTTTTTTTGTTGTCTGTTATTGCATGATTGCTTTCTCTTCGGTAAAGACTCCATTTATGAGCCGAACGAGCGTTTGGCTTCTAACGAAGAAAAGAACAACCTTGTTTTTTTTACTCTCCAAGATGGTACCATCTTTAACTTAGGAGAGATGTTTAATGTTTTCAAAGTATTTAAATGTAACAAAACTAATGAAGCAATACAACTCTACTACCCAATTTTCAATTCCATTGAGGTCTTAGGCAATGTTAAAAAAATCCACAATAATAGGTAAATTTGGCAGCCTTCAAGAACTTATGACAGGGGAACTTTATGTTTTAGTTTTATAATATAATCTTATTTCTTTAGAAAACATACAAAAAAACTCCTGTAGTTTGCAGATTAGGAAAAGTAAAGTTCTCAGAAAACATCGACTTAGTGAAAAATTATTTTTTTGGGCGTAAATATTATATCATCTTTTAACAGATGTGCCGTCATACTCGACGTATTCTCTCTGACAACCATGGGGCCGCTGCGCTTCGTAAGATATATGGATACCATGATGACAAATATGTCGAATACATGAAGACCAGAGGAGTCTGAGGCCACACATCGGAGGGAGGGAGAACATCAACATCTGAGCGAAGAGTGTGGAGGACAAGCGGGAGGATGCATTTATTTAGTGTAAACCATGCTATGGAACTTCCTTACAAGCCCAGGGAGAGGAGAGGGTATCTGAAGGAATGGTGCAAAGATGCAGCAGGTGTTTTGGTCTCCTCTAGAGGCGCGTCGCTTCCCAGAAAGGTGGGGATGACTATTAGCTCCAGTGGGGTTGTGGGGAGGCCGGAGATCGAAGGGAAAATGGGCAGTCTCGAGCACCGACCTGTGAACAGAAGCAAAGAAGGAAGGTACGACAACGAACTGGATGTTGCGGTCAGGGCGGTTCAGCTGGCTTGCTCTCTTTGCCAGAAGGTTCAGGACAGATTGGTTCAGAACAAGGAACAGGTCAAGTCCAAGGAGGATCATTCCCTTGTCACCGTTGCAGGTTTAACCGGAGTTGTTTTGCTGCTTTCTAATCGCGTTCTGTTGATTCCATGCTAATGGTGTTGCTTGATTTGATGGTCTTTTATTGCGGGCGTGATTCTTTTTATTCATTCTGGTGTCTGAATTTGATTGTTGTTTTGATTTGTTTCAAGTCTTTTTCCCATTTCTTTTTGCGGTTTGATTTGGGCGTGTTGCTATAACAGAGGAAAGACTTTTCAATTGTGGTGGATTGAAAGGAAAAAAATGACTCTGCTTTGGGTGCACCTGATGGGATCTGATATTCATATAACCAAATTTGTCGTTAATTATGGTTGTTTAGGAACATATATAGGACCGAGAACGTGATACGTTGCCATGTCAGGAAACTCGTAAATTTTTAAGTTCTCTCAGCGGCAACATTGAATATGTAATGATCTGGATGCTTACCTCAGAAGATTTTTGTTCTTCAGTTAATGTTGGTGGCTCTTGGAGTGCTTACTAAAGAAGTTAATGTGTAGTACTGTGAAAAAAATGTTCCATTGTTTCCGGAATTTTGTTTGAATGGAGCGATTATGGTTATGAATGTTGATGCTTTTATTACAAACTCCCATTTGTCTTCCAAGTATTTATGGATATCTTTTCTTTCCGTAGTGTAGATAATCCTTACCAATACGACTTTCTTGTTTGAGGGGAATGTCCAAATGGTCGCATTTGTGATATCAATGTCCTGAAGTTAGGATTCTGTGATTAGTTGTTGGAACCTGACATTCTTATTTGCGCCTTTCTTCACATGTTATTGGTCCTACCCAGGGCTGGAGAGAAATGCAGTGCAAACGCACAATTAGCAAAGATCCCTTGCCTTTCTCTAGAGGATCTTGAGGAAGTTAGCTAAATGCTGAAAAATGAAGGTTTTCTTTTTCTCCTCTTTTTTGGGTCTGGAGGCATGCCATGGCCTTCTGTTATTTTCTGGGAGTACATTCCTTGAACCCCTTAAGTGCAGCACTGAAATATATACCTCTGCAGAACAGAAGAACATAATGATCACAGGTTATCCTTCATCTACAGTACATGTTGTGTCTACTTTTTTTTTTTTTTGGATAACTTTGGTCTACCTCATCCTGCTGTTTATATTTTCTTTTCTATAAGGAATTTTGTAAAATATACATATATAACGAGACTATTTTCTCATTGAACCATTAAAAAACGTTGTTATGAATATGTCTGGAATTTGAACCATAGTCTGGCACAGAATTTTCTGCCAGAAGTGCACCGGTGATATTTTGATGCACAATAGTTAGAGATAAGTACACAATCCTCCTACTAGCACAGGACAAGAAGCACATGGTTCATTCCAGAACCCTATATCATGACAATATCGTCTTAACTTAAATTCATGTGGTAATGAAGCACATTGGACCTGTGGTTCATTCCAACATGCCTATATTATGAAAATAATGACTTAACTCAGGCTCACTTACTTGTACATTCTCCTGGTGTGCAACATGCTTCTATGTATGTTTCGTCCTTTACCCTTTAGGCTGTAAATTAGTCGTACAAGTCGTTCACATGTACATGGGATCTTCACTTATTCAGGGATGGCGACGTTGCAAACAGAGATATGGTACTGGATCATTGAAAGGTCTTTTATCAGATGCTTAGCTAAGATTTCGATAACTACGAAGAGGCATTATATCATGCTTCTTATTGAACAGGTGAATTCAGTTACAATCACCACAAATCTACTGCTGTTAAACTGGCCACAGTTTACCATTAATATTTCTCTAGAAATGAGGAACTCTAGAAATAACAAATTCTGAACATGGTTGTGATATATTGAGAAGCCTTATTCTAGGGTAAGTGGTCAACAGATGTGACGGATTGGTGTATCATTTCGCTGGTACTATCTTAACTTACAAATAATATGGTCACAGTTATAGAAATACATGCCTTTGTTTCTTTTGCTTGCAATTATTGTAAGAGTTTAAAGGCTGACAGCAGGTTATGACCCAGGATATTATCTAACAGCTGTAGAAGGGATGGATGAAACCTTCATCAACTTGTAAATGAAAGATTCAAGTTGGAGTTCATGACCATGATGAACTCGATTGTTTCATGGTTTTCTTTGCAGTTGCACGCTAGATTAACTAACAAGTGCCTCCTTATGGTTGTGTTTCACCTCAACTCTCACTGATGGATTTGTGAGAAAGTATGACTTTGGGTCAAAATCTCATTGGGCCAAAGAAGGGGGGCTAGGAGGTTCTACACAAGAAGAAGGATCTCAAATTCTGGGATTTGAGGTCCCTCATTTAAGAGGATTTTAAATCCAGGCATGGCCTTTTCCTTCATCCATGTGTCCTTTGATCTCCTCAAAGATTTAATGCAATCAAATAACCCCTCCAACTGTTGTTTTATCTCTAAGATGTGCTTATCATTTGCACTTCATGTTCTTTTTCATTTAAGCATTTGAAAAATGTACCTACAAGTTCATGCCTGGGAATAAAGGTATTCTGATTGTGTGATAAGTATAGTCTACTTGCAACATCTCCACTCCTCAACCTTAAGTTACTTTCTTTTGTTGGCATATCTTTCTTTGTATCTTTTATGACATTATGCATGAATTTTCACAATATTAATGTCAAGCAGATTTAAGTTAGTATGTGATGGTCTGTCTGCTGTTCTGGTGGGTTTAGTCAAAGACATCAGATAATACAATCACTTATGTAAGATGAAGCATCTGTGACCTAAGTTCAACTGGTGAAGAAAAAATTATAAAATGGATCTTAGGCTCTTAGTTATCTCTATCTGATCATATATATCTATGCAGCACATAGTACATACAATATGAAGACACACATACATCTAACCTATACAATATGAAGACACACATACATCTAACCTACACACAATCCATTTTTAGAAAAATTCAAAGCTCTTCGGAGAATGTTATGAAGGTCCTCTTCACATTCCAGAAAAGCCAGTAAAAATAAGTAAAGTGCAAAAAAAGATGTATATCTTTTTAATGTTAATCTGACACATAACTACTTTTAAATGTTGTTGTGAAAAATAAGCATTTGGGGAAAGATCAGTAAAACTACTGACATAAGAAGATGGTATAACAAAAAGTATTTGATAAAGATGAGGGAAACTACTGACATAAGAAGATCATGCTATTTCATGCAAAATTTCTCTTCTGGTAACATGATTGAAGATATTTAGCATCCACTGGCTCATACATTGGTGAGAAACAAATGTGCTGATGTACAAGTAAAACCAGAAGCCCCCACTGTTAATTAATTAGTTGAAAACAAATAGTTGGAAAAACATGTTTTGTACCCACAACCACTCTCTCTCTCTCTCTGTTTCACAGAGGCGCTCCTACTTGCCAATTGTACCATATTCACCCTCGTTTTCCTGAGCCTTGCTATGTTCTGTCATTCCATAGTTATGCTGGATTGACACCCCATCTCTGTGCTTAGTTGCCTTGGCTGGAGATGCAGATCGTTTATTTGCTTCGTCGATCCAAACCTTCATAACTTCCTTCTCTTTGCTAACATATGCTGAGAGGGCTAGAAGGATTTGATTCCGTTTACATCAGACTTTTTTGCTTTTTTCTTCAATGGAGTGCAATAAGCCCCATTTTGAAAAAGATAAGCAACAAATGGGGATTGTACTGAAAAAGTGTCAGCATACTGTAGGCATGGTGGCATGAGTAGGCAACGATCACCTTAATGCCTTATTTATCCCATGGAAGATGAGATGATTGCTGCATGATTGATATGAGGGAGTAACTGTATCATAATGGACCAGTTTGGCTTAGTGGCCTAGCAAGTCAACTAGGCTCTACACATGGTCACAAATAACGTCTTGGAGTTTTAAATGGCGAGGTTTTTCTCGGGTATAATATGGCGAGCTTGAAAAAAAGGGGAAAAATATGGTAAAAATGGGGGGAAAATAAAATAAGTGAGAAACTAATAACACAAACATCAAAAGATAAGTAGATTTGCAACAAATAAAAAATAAAAATACAAAATAAAAAAACTGTTTGACATTGAAAAAATGTCGTGTTTTTTTCTTTTTTAACATTTTTTTTCAAAAAAAAAAAACACATTTTTTTAAAGTTTAAACAGCTAATTAATTTATCGCGTTTTTTTCGAAAAAAACGTGTTTTCTGTCACTTACCTCTACACGTGATTGAACATAATATTAGGCATCATGGATCAGGTTGGTCTGCTCACAGCCTAGCAAGGGGTATGAGAGTGACCTAGCTTGATTAAGGATGGTTTGGCTTGATGAGTAGATAATCAAAGCCCATTACATCAGTAGGCCTAAAACAGACAACTTCAACCTGGTTACTTTTCCATACCTTGTGACAGCATTCCCACTATTATTTAATCGATCTGGGTTTACTTGCTACTTCTGCTGGAAATGCAGTTGGGTCATATACTGGTCATACATGATCAGTATTTGACTTTAACTGATCATATATTTGGGGAACTCTTTTCTGCTTATAGTGTGAGAACCATTAGTTACTTATATTCACAGGTCATCTCTTTTTTGTTCGCTGACATGCTGGTCCATTTATTGAGTAGGACTATTCTGCCTTCATTAACTACATACAATATTCATCATGAAGCTGCAAAATATTGCTATAGGCCTCTATACAGTTAGATGTGTTAAAGGAACTTGCTTTTATAGATAATTTGTTGATATGAATATGATATCATAGTCGTGGGATGGGTTGTGAATTAACAGTGAGTTTTTCCCAATGATTTACAGAAACAGTCTTTTAAATTTTTAACCTATCAAGGAGCCATAACATGGTTCCATGATTCCATTATTCTTGCCCTGCTTTTCTGGTTTTCTGAAATTTATTCCTTTTAATAGATTGGAGTGTTCAAGCAATTGTCAGCTGGGTACTATCGGACTGCTTTGGCAGTGGAAGCATATCAATTGTTGCTGAAGAAGATGTAGTGGCACTTACAAGGCGTGATGCAGTACATCTTTTGGAAGCTGTGGTTGCCACTGTCAATGAGTGCTTCGATGATGCCCACCATTTTGGGTTGAGAAGCCCAGTGAAAGCACTGGCAGCAGCTGAGGTTATTGAAGCTATCAGCAGATGTAACTCAAAAGGAGGTCCAAGTGGACGACACTGGGTCCTTGACCCTGTAGATGGCACTTTAGGGTTTGTACGTGGGGATCAGTATGCTGTGGCTCTTGCACTGTTGGAAGAAGGAGAAGTGGTCCTTGGAGTCCTAGGTTGTCCAAACTATCCAATGAACAGAGAATGGCTCAGTTATCACCATAGCTATTATAAAATGATGTCTAGATTATCATCTCCATCATCTGAATCCTGGCATCAAGGTTGTGTAATATATGCTCAGAAGGGCATTGGTGAAGCTTGGATGCAACCATTAACCTGTAACTTGAGCAGAAGTGTGGGGTCCAATTTGGCTAGGTTAATTCGTGTCTCATCAGTTGAAGACCCAGCATTGGCAACATTTTGTGAACCTGTTGAGAAGACAAACTCAAGCCACTCCTTCACTGCAGGATTGGCTCAAAGCGTAGGGCTAAGGTGCTCTTGCTCTTCTTTCTGAAGTCTCAATTTCTTGCATGGTTTATCTTGTTTTTTTGGATGTTATTGGTTCCGACTTTTGAGGTGAATTTATTCCTTCCAGAAAGCAGCCTCTACGTGTATATAGCATGGTAAAATATGCAGCAATAGCTCGTGGTGATGCAGAAATATTCATGAAGTTTGCAAGAAGTGGATACAAAGAAAAAATATGGGACCATGCTGCTGGAGTGCTAATCATACAGGAGGCTGGTGGGATGGTCACTGATGCTGGAGGCAACCTCTTGGATTTCTCCAAGGGAATATATCTGGATGGCCTTGACCGTGGGATTATTGCTTGCTCTGGGGCCATACTGCATGATAAGCTCATCAAGGCTGCTGATGCTAGCTGGAACTCATCCAGTCTATAGGCTTTTTTGTATTTCCAGGTTACAGCTGAGAGTTCAATTTGGAGGCGAACCTTCCTAGTTTTTCCTTATCTACCAGGCAAGAATGTCTTCTTAAGCATGAGATGGATATGCTTCACTTATGTGCATGATCGCTTGCTTATTTGTCACACGAATTGTTATTACTTAGGTACATGATCTCTTGCTTCATCTACTAGGCAAGCATGACGTCTTACACATGGATTGGACAGTTACAGTTTTGCAGCTTCACTTACGTGCATGATCTCTCACTTGTTTTGTTCAGGAACTGGTATGGGACAACTTCCATGACGATGGTGATGGCTATCTCCATAAATAATCTGCGGTCATGCTAGTCTTTAAACTACTGATGTTCCAAGCTCGATCTTTTACGACTTGTAGCAAGCCAAACTTGTATTAAATGGAAATTTTCTTCCGGGTTGTCATTGAACTGATTCATGTTCGACTGTTGAGGAACACTTTGTTATTCAAACTTCATCATTCATGGTGATCAGTTCTCAAGCCAACCGAAAGAATTTATATGTAAGTGCAATAATCTCTTATGGAGCCTCAGAACATCAAGCAAGTACATTGTAGTCTATAATTATTTATGTGAGTGCATTTCATAATCTCTCTGTGCATGTAGCTGTGAGTCGTTCTTGGCATAAGATATATTGAAGTGTGGAAGTTCTTGACATATTTGGGTGTTCTTATGTCCGAGGAATACAGAGATTCGAATTTTTAGTTGGAAGTTTACAATGGAGGTCATCTTTTACCGTATTCATGAAAAGAAACATAAGATTTCAATATTGCAATTAATTGCCTGGGATTATATCAATCAACACTTCCTTGGTAACCACCTTCAACTTGTGATAAACTTTATTACTTTAATAGTGAATCACTCTCTCTCGTCTGCACAAACTACAAGTGGATCTGGCATTTTCAAATAAAAAAGAAAGTAAAAAAGGTTTGAGTTCCATTTTTGACGAAATCCAACCAGTTCAGTGGGCCTTGCCTCCTTGGATTGGGCTGAAACATTCTGAACAAGATAGAGGAAGTGTGTCACTATGTTGTACCTCTGCAATTTGAATAGGGATATAAATGAACCAGACTCGCTATATATAGGTTAGAACAACAGCCAACTCACTGGATTTGACCTAAAGTGATTAACTGGTCTTTTTTGTAGACAAACTTGAAAAAAAAAAAGAAATACAGTAAATTTTTGAAAATTAAGAAAAACCAAAAATGAAGGCAAACATAAAAAATAAGTAGATTTGCAACAAATAAAGATTACAAAATGAAAAAAAAAACTGATTGGCATTAAAAAAACATGAAAAAAGGAAAAAAAATTGAAAACTGAGGAAAAAACACGTTGTTTCATTTTTAACGTTTTTTAAAATTTTAATGGTAATTTTAATTATAACGTTTTTTAAATTTTTTGTGACTATAAGGACGTTAATTCTTCAACCAAACATATGTTTACCTCATGATGAAGGCTCCCCTGCCCCACCAGCAGGAGTCTATATCATGCGTGTTGCGGCTGACACGTGTGCAGCTCAAACATGCAACCCCGACTCCACAAATTCTAAGGGTGGGTATCGGGCTGGGCTGGGCAGCCGGGCCCCGCCCGATAGCCCGGGTCACGGCCTGACCTGTAATTTTTTTAAAATATAAAATATATTTATTAATAATAAGTATATATTATTAAAACAAAAAAATAAAAATATATATATATTTTTTAAACTTAAACAGGCCGGGCCGGGCCGGCCCAATGCCCACCCTTAACAAATTCTGCTTCTTTTGAATTCATGTCATGCTCTTGTGCATGTAACTTGCTGGCATGCCCCTGGGCAAGAATTGAATCCACACACCTCAAAGCCATTGCACTAATTTTAGAATTTGCACTAATTTTAATCCAGAACCATATAATCCTGCTATAACTTTCTTAGTTTTCCAGATATTGCTAAATATATCCACGTCCTATATAAATACCAAGTTGATATGAGATAAGCTGGAAACCCATTCAATCCCTCAACATCTTAAGGTGCCTGCTTTCAGTGCTTTAGAATACTGTTTTTATTGTGCTTCAACTTGCATGTCAGTAGCTTCCTTTTTGCACCAACAAAGAGTTGACACCCTCAGAATTTGAAAAAGAGGCAGACAACCAACTAGTTCCTGCCCATCCATTGCGCCATCTTCCTCAAGGACAATGACTTTTGGTGCTTGGTAACCATGTTCTTATTCACAAATGTATGTAGTACAAGGAATCTCAGTTATATGGTGTCCATTAATGGGGAGATAACGGACTGGAAGAAAGGCCTTTCCTTGTTTGGATGAGTAGTTAATAAAAAGAGAAAGGAAGAAGAGCTAATAACTTTGTTTGGGTGCAAAGAAAAGAAAAGAAAAGAAAGAGAAATGAAAGAATTTTTTAATATAACTCCAATCCCTCCAAAAATAGAGAGATAGGGAGGAAAACGAATGGACTTGGCTTCTCTTTCCTTTCTTCTCCTTTCCTCTCTATTTCATTTTCTTCCCTTTCCTTTCCAACGATTCCTTTCCCTCTCTTTTTCTCCATCCAAACATAGCATAATTCAGTGATTAAAGTTGTCAACTAACACATCCATGTAAAATTGTTGATTTTCATACACATTTAAGCAGGGGTGTTCATTTGAGCTCCAAATTCAACTCTAAAGCCTTATTCAAGGCCTAGAATGGTGGGGTGGGGTTCCGACTACACGTGGTCTTCAACTTGACACCCTTTTCATTCTCCATTATGATGCTTTAATTTGGAGACCAGGCCCAATAAAAAGTCATCTCCACTATATGTTAATGGATTGGCTAGAATCGAATCCGATACAGCCAAAATTGTAGGAATCCTTACACTAGATTTGATCCATTTGCAACCGGAGCCACATGTTGCCTGGTGTGGGCAATTGTCTACACGAGCTCTATAAAGCACCTTTATTTTTAAGTTCTTGTCTTTTCGACTATCATATATATATTTGTGTCCCTCCAAGCATGAAAGATTCGGATTCTTGTCTCTGCAGCTAAAACTTCTGGCTCCACTGCTGTTGTAACCCTACTGGTAACGTTCGTAGGCCTCCCAACATCAAGCAAGAGATCTCGGAGGTCGAGCCACCGAATTCTACATAGCAAACTTGGAAGGGTAGATCGACATCCGGCTGTGCTTGTGATCAAGTTTAGATTAATAGGGAGACTGAATTAAAGTTCTCAAATTTTAACGGAGGCCGAAATATCATTTTTCAAAATTTTTATATAAGACAAGTAAAATTTTTTAAAATTTTCATTTAGCTTTTTTTTTTTTTTTTTTTTTTTGAAGAAGGGCCAAAGCCCCTGTAGACCCCTCTTGGCTCTGCCCCTGCTTAAAAGGGTGCAAAATTAATCCTAGATATGGATAAATTGTAGGGAATCCTTTTGGTGGCATGTAGAACATCATCTAGCTAGTTTTAAACAATTGTTATGTTTTCCTCTCAACTTCTCTTTCTACAAAACATTTTTAGTTTCTCTTTCTACAAAACAAAAAATGAAGGGAAAAGAAAGTTGTTGGATTTCAGATGACTGCTCTCTCTCTCTCTCTCTCTCTCTCTGTGTGTGTGTGTGTGTGTGTGTGTGTGTGTGTGTGTGTTACAATTAGTTTGATCATATTCACGCTCTTATAACAAAAGGCCTTATTGCTATGTTTACTTCCAAAGTGCTAGGTTATAACAATTACACATGAAATCTTTGATCACATCTACCAAGGTACCTAACAGGATTGCCATCATTATATCATTTAAGATGCTTTAATTCAAGTTATTTTAATGAAGACCATTAATTTTTTTAAATATAAAAACATCATTAAAGTTTAACAAATGATCAACTTAATGATTTGCATCAACTTATCCTTAAGATCATAGTTAGATTGTAAAAAAAAAACATTTTAAAAATTACAACCAAAAGGTCTGGTTTTATCCCTGACATAAGTGTTTGGCTATATATATATATATATATTAGAGAGAGAGAGAGAGAGAGAGATCCAAACTATCAAATTCATTCTAGGAATGATCAGATCCAGATCCAATCCAGATCCGGTTCAGGAACCGAACCAGTCCGATCCATTAAAGAAAAAGAGAAAAAGGTTAAGTCTCAACTTGCGGTGCGCCCATGAAGCATTCATTGTGTGACCCCAACTGCTTCCTAACTCTCCCCCGCCATTAATTAAACAAGACACAGTTCGAATGACGCTTCACAGATGCTCTAATTTCTCACCCGTCCATCAACCCCATCAAATTCAATTAATGGAGAAGTGAACGGCTACGATACGTCCGATCGTTTCCCACTGTAATTTGCCGAGATCGTACGATCTTCTCTCCTTAAATGCGGCCCCTCCTTCCACTTCCATGCTTTAATGCTTTATTTAGAGCACCACCTTTCGGTGGCCTTCCTCACACAGACCAGACGACGACGATGAAGACGACAGGATCAAGCCTTTCCCGTCTTGCTGCTCTCCTCCTCGTCCTCGCCGCCGCAGCGGCGTCGCAGGAGGCGGCCTGGGGCTTCGAGGAGGAGCTCAGGAAGGGGAGCCAGTACCAGAACCCCAACCCCAACATGGAGGGGATCGACCCATTCGCCGGTATTCCGGGCGGTTTCGGTCCCGGAGGCGGCTTTTCCATCCCCGGATGGGGCAGCGGCATCATTGGCGGCGGGTACGGTGGGGGGTTCGGCGGGCCCAAGGGCGGGTACTCGAAGAACGGCGTGTACCGCTCGGCGGTGACGTGCAACGTGCCGGGGCCGTGCTACAGGAAGAAGCTCGTCTGCCCGAAGAGCTGTTTCGGGTCGTACAGCAGGTCCGGTAAGGGGTACGGCGAAGGCGGTGGTGGCGGCGGCTGCATCATGGACTGCAGGAAGAAGTGCATCGCCTACTGCTGAGGGGGGTTGCCCGGTTGCCTGGCAATCGTTTGATGTCTTTGGGGTTTTGCTGTGGATGACTTCTCTCTCTGTCTCTCTCTTGCTCGCTCTCTGTTCCTCTTGTTACATCTGGTGCTTAGCTCGTACTTTTGGTGGTTTACCGGTCACCGGCATACTGTTTGGTGGTTTTGGTCGCGGCTTGACCTGTGGTGTTTAGGGTTTGTTCAACTGTGCTGTGAAGTACGGTTGTATTGTATGTGTTTCTGTAAGTCTTTCTCTGCGCTCTTCTTTGTGTCTCCGGATATGAGTATATGTTTATAAAGATACTATTAAAAACCAGTGGGGAGTCTCTTCGTCTTCTTCGGTTTTAAATTGCTCTCTCTCTCTCTCTCTCTCTCTCTCTCTCTCTCTCTCTCTGTATAACCTGATATTGACCGTCGAGATAGTTGAAAGTTAATGAACTTGGTTGTGTTCTATGCTGTGCCAAGTGAAGATGGCAGTGGTGCAGTGCTGCTGTGTGATTTTGCAGTGGGAAGGAAGTAGTTGAGCCATTTCTTGTTTGCAATATGGGGCGTGGAAAAAGCAAGAAAAGGGAGTCTCCTTCTTCCACTTGCAGGCGCCAGTAAATGAAGAAAAATTGAATGAAAGCCATTTATGATTCAGAAGCAGAAAGAAAAAGTTAATGATGTGATCCAAAGGCGCGCAACTTGTAAAGGGAGAAACCAATCAATTTCAAAAGGAAGAGGGGAACGTTGAAAAATCGGAAGCAGTAATCTGGTAACCGTGGTTTTTTACTACTTCACAGAATTATCAGAAAACAAAACATACATACGTAAAAACAATTAAAAAAGTTCAAATCTCTCATCTTTTAAAAAGATTGAAAGTGAAAAGAGGACAGGAAAAATGAAAGTGTGCCTCCCATGTAGGTTATGCATATGCACTGCTTTTTTTACCACCATGTTGATCTTTCACAAAGGAAAAGTGAATCGTGGTGATGTCAAGAAGTTATGATGATCAGCTTCTTAATCAGACAATGAAAAGTGAAACATTGTCATGAAACTATTTTAGCACAAAGTTCTTATGTCTGTTCATTTTGCTCAAGAAAAACAAGGTGTATTGTGGGTAACTTTTCGTGTTAGTGCTAAGATGGAGACGAGCATCTAACGTGACGACATTATGATATTAACTGCAGGGCCTATTCTTTAGCCAAGAAAAACAAAAAGGAACTTGTACAGGATCAAGTGCTTCTTTTCAAACAACAGAAAAATGAAAATTTTGACAATGCTATCTCATGGCAGTAAGAAAAACATAGAAATTTGTCAAAGTCATAAAATCTTAGGGTGCGTATTTAGTTACAATTCATTGGCTGATTGTGTAATTAAATAAATTACAAATTTATCTGGAACCTCATCAATGAAAATACGATATGAAAACTAGTTTTTCAAAAACTAAGTTTGTCAATCAGTTCTAGCAAACTGGATTGCGCGTTTGGGTAAGGGAACCAAAGACACTTTTTGTTTTTTGTTTTTTTTTTTTTAAATGACCTTGGGGGGTGCTAGTTTATTCACTCTCTGTTGAAAAACAAGTTTGTTTTGGTGAAACTCGTTTTGTATCATTCGCCTTTTAGAAACAAAACCATTTTTTTATGTTTAAATGGTTGGTTTTGGAGTGTCATCCATAGGCCCCCTGATTTTTTTAGTTACCGGGCACACTAAAAGCCTGTTCTAAATATTGGTAGGTCAAAAACTCTACCAATTGGTTGGATGGTAGCTGCAATAATTTACTTGGTGGGCAAGCTATTTGGTTCAAAAGCAAGCAGTAAAAGTCAAGTATGATGTTGTAACAGGATCGAGCAAGAACTGACAGGCGATCAATTTTCATTTCGAATTTTCAAGGCTCTAACGCTGTGTGCGCAAATGGCAGATCATTCACGCGTAAGTTGAAGCACCAAGGTATGAAAGTAACTTTTGTATTCTAAGGAGATGTAGGGTTGAGTGAAAACTTCGGCCTTCTATGAGCGCAACTTTTGTATTCTAAGAAGATGTAGGGCTGAGTGAAAACTTCGGCCTTTTGTATGGAAAACCCTATTCACCTGCAAGTATGTCAGTAGTAACTCCACAGCTTGACTTTGAACTTGAGTTAGTTAGCACATGGTTTTCCTTTTTTTTTTCGTTTTGTTCACAACCATGTCTCCATTTTAAGATCAGTGAAAGGAAGGGTAGGAAAAAAAAGGGGATTAAAAATTCGAATCCACTTTGAAACTGAATTAATGCAACTTACTGTCTGTGGGACCTTGATCACACTGCCGCAGTTCAACTTTCTTCCTTTCATGAGAAGGCATTGATGGTGGCAGCCGGCAGGCAACGTTATCTGCTTGAGTGGTGAATGTGAACCCGTTTGTATATTCGACCACATCGTCAACTCATGAAAATATCTTTGTTCCTTTTGAGCCAAGAAGTACGTCGTAGAAAATAAACAGTAGAAACAAAAAGGAAGAAGTGCTTTGAGCACGTTCATTAAGATGCTTTCACACAAGGGTTCTTCTTGCTTCGGATAAAAGTGCGAAACTTTAGACAGCTGCCTAGCAGGAGTTGCCTACTACATCTAGTTAGTGAAGGATTTTCGGCCGCGGAATGGTGCCCATGATGCATCTCCAGTCTGTGTGTGAAGAGACAACAGCAACACCAACTGAAAAGAAGAAAAAAGAAACAAAAACAGAGATAGGTTATTGACGACAGCAACACCAACTGAAAAGAAGAAAAAGAAACAAAAACAGAGATAGGTTATTGACGGGTTTGCTAGGATAATCTCATGATTAACCCTAAGTATAAGATTACCTCCGCTTTTATAGACCGCCTCCCATGGTTTTCTGATTTGCTTGCTTATGGTTATATTCTGTGAGACATTGACGGTATATTAATGGTAACGTTAATCTAAATCTTAATTGAAGAATTTTTTTTTTATTTACAAATCAGTTTTTCTCATTTAATCTTGTAACCTATGTCACAATGGTACGGGTATGAGTGTGGGGGGTACGGGTACTGGTACATCATTTTCGTAAATCTTGATATGGGTACGATGACTATTATATATAATTAATTAAAAAAATTGAAGAAACCAAATGAATCCGTAGATAATCTTTTCACAAGTCATGATAAGAATGTTCATTTCCATTTTGATAAAAAGCTTCAAACAATGAAAATGCCAACAAAAAGAGGCTGCTAATGAATAATTATAAAGGTTTCATCTTTGTTAATGAGGCTTCTTATGTTAATAATTATGCAAGTAAAAAAACAAAAAAAAATAAAGAATCAAGTCATTTTCTTTTTACTTTTTAGTTATAATATGGTTTGGATTTGGTTCGGACCTGAAACCAGATCCAAACATACTGAGACGTACCGCCGTACCGGTACCACTGTACCGGCATATCGGTACGATAGAACTCAGGGCCACTATACAATAGTTAGCATCGTGTTTTAGAGCTGCATTGGGATCTGAGTAATTCTATGGTACACTCAGAGTTTTATGTGTTACTGTTTGCAGTTCAAGAAATAGCACTTGCAGGAGGAATCAAACTAAAAACATTGTCAGCATCAAAGCACCATTCAAGCAGACCAACCAAAGTAGTTCCAGTGTTCGGCTTAATAGCAAACGGGTGAAAAAGAGAAGTCAAGACGTTGGCAACTCATTGCCATAAACAAAGTCGATTTAAAGAAGTGCAGAAAATTTTTAATGTCTGTCAGATACCACAGAGGATGCAAGCACCAGAGTGATGCTTCATCATCTATCATGGAATTATGGATGGGAGGAGGCCATAAGAGATCAGAGGTGGCCATTAAGGCCGCCCGATGCTCATGATAATGTAGGCCCCAGAATTTGCAAAAGGCATGGTTCCACATAAATTCAAACCCATCTTCACAACTAATCGGTGATGCAGGCAGAAAACGAAGCGCAGGATGTTCGAAGGTGCAAACCAGTTATGCACGTTAACTGGCAAATCGTTCATAAATACGCACAAAGACCTATCTAAAATCGTCATCAATATATGCGCTGGCTTCAATGCTTGATCAAGACTGTCAACTGAAACAAAAGCTCTTCGAATATATGCACTGTCAACATGGTGGGATCAACATATTGAAGCTTTGAGAAATAAAAGATAAAATAAAGTAAGCCCATGCTCTCTAGCTGTGACATTTTTTCTTTCAATTTTTTGTATCACCTACAATAAGTTATAAATGATAAATGGTTTAGTGTGCCAGACTGCCAACCGTTGCCTACCTCCTCTTTTTTTTTCTTCTTCTTCTTCTTCTTCTTCTTCATTTACTATTTTCCTAGATTTTTCTCACTCTTATACTTTGTTTTACCTTCAGAATGAGCAGGAGATTAATCCGCTGCTCGGAAATGAGCCAAAAGAGCCCCTCCCCTTCTTTCTTCTCCTCCATTCCCCCTGCCTTCAAGGCCTGGGTGGACAGTGGACGACCTTCAACCGGAGAGAGCATCTCGGCCTTCTTTGTATCCCAAAGAAGTAGCACGAAACGAGGACATGCCATTT
Organism: Nymphaea thermarum; assembly: GCA_011799765.1. Lineage (NCBI taxonomy): Eukaryota > Viridiplantae > Streptophyta > Magnoliopsida > Nymphaeales > Nymphaeaceae > Nymphaea > Nymphaea thermarum. Next base: position 147,819 of record JAANDH010000575.1, read on the forward strand.
ACGTGTTCCTCGTTTCGACCAGCTATGTTGTATTCTTCTCACTTTTTAAAAAGAAAATGTTTCATTTCTGTGACCTTCTCTCAAAAATGGACCCATAATTAATAGTTTAAGACGCGATCTATCCCTCAAATACTTGGTTTTTTTATCTTCTCTTCCTTGTTAATTTCTTGTAATGTACCTTGTGAAAAGTTTCCTTTTCTATGATTAACTACCAAAAGTGGTCAATCTCACCATACCATGCACATACATACACAAAACTGCTGCTCTCACCACATCTTACTTGTGAAGACCGCCATCATTTTCGTCCTTGAGGGAATCGGCGCAACGACAGGAAATACTAGGCAGCCAATTTTCATTTTAAATCCATAGAATGTCAACTCTCTATGCTGTGAATGGAATGCCACTGATACACAAGTTGAACCATGGTAGGAATGACACCTTCAAAGCACCCAAAAAAGGGCATGTACTATAAGGAAATGAGAGGTTAAGTGGAGTCTCATATGGGAGTGGTAAGATAAAATATTCCTCTTGCTCACTAAAAAGACTGCTTTGAAACCTAAGTGGGAAACGGACACTCGTTAACTAAGCGCCGCACACCTACTATTTATAGTCTAGGGGAGTAGCATCCATGAGAATTGAACCGGCAAACTGGTCCTTCACCATTCTACCTAGGGATGCACATGGGCCGAGGCGAGCTCGAGTTGAGCCAGCTCGAGCTCGACTTGACTCATAGAACCTGAACTCGAACTCGACTCAAAACTCGAGTTGAGCTCAATAGAACAAGCTCGAGCTCGACTCGACAATACAAGTTGAATTCAAACTTGACTCATTTAACTCATTTTTGTTAAACATGTCTCGTTTTTTAACTTGCTAACTCGTTTAACTCATTTAGTTGTTACTCATTTAACTATTTTGTCATTATAATTCAATGTATATTATATAGTTGAGCCAAGTCAAATTTAAACGTTGAGTGCTTATAACTCAAACTCGACTCGTTTAACATTTCAAGCATACACTTGAACTCAAGCTCGACTCATTTATAAACGAGTCGAGCGAGTTCTGGTCGAGCTCGAGCTGGCTCGACTCGTTATGTAGCTCTAATTCTACCAGTCCAACCAGCTATGTTATGCCCCTTAGACCCTTTAAACCATCTTTGAACGCTGGTTAAAGTTCATATCAAAATTCAATAACCTTATATTTTACAAACTTATTTGGAAGGATATAGAATAAGGACGTTAATTCCACGTCTGTACTTTCTCAAACATGTTTCGCTTCCTCATTCTCTTGGTACCCAAAGCCATATGAAGATGAACTAATCGTAACTCTGAACTTTTCCATATTATATGGACTACATTTCAAACCAGCTGTGGATTTAATTTGAATGGGTCTGAATAAACCATGAAAAAGTTTTAACATTTTATCCATGTCAAAACCTTATCTTTTGGAAGTTTAGCAAGAAATGCAATCAATCTTATTACGAGTTAAATTGTAGCTTCGCCACGACGCTGGGTTCTCCATTGTTCTCGCGTCTGCCATTATATATATATATATATATAGCGAGAGAGAGAGAGTACAAAAGAAATTTCAAGATTTTAGACATACAAATGGAAGCATTCTGAAAATTAAAAAACAAAAGATATAAAAGGAAACCCTGTAGACACTAGACACTGAAGAAAAAATAAATCCTTTGCTCAACTATATCATTGTTTAGAAGTAACCCAGTGCCTCGATTTACCAAACAAGAAAATTTGATACAGAAGTAACAGAACCAAGTCAACAAGAAGCATTCACAGAGAAATCTTGAAACCGCCACCTCCCAAGTGGATCACTTGTATTTGCAAGTAGTCATCCCCAACTATTTGTATATATATATATACGAATCCTTTATAGTGCAGCCCTGACAGCACCTCTTGCAGCATCTCGCTTCAGTTCAGCAGCTTTCCCACTTCCACGGAAATACATCAGCACTTGCTGCTCAGGTAAATCAGAACAATGAGAAACGACGAGAAAAAGGAAAAAGTTTAAAGAAGGCATAAAACTTGAAAAGAGTGGGTACATTCAAGAGCTGCATTTGATTGTTCACATCTTAGATATAATATGTCATCCAGCAATCAGAGATGTATGCATCTTTCGTGACAAAGTCTTGCCCTCCCTCAGGCCAAAAGTGCATATCACATTTAATTTTGCATGTGAAAATTAAACAATGAAGTCAAAATCTCATTATCTTTAGAAATCAACATTTATTATTTATATGACCAAACCTCAAGACATAGCCTTCAGTAACAGAACATTCAAATGTGCCATGAGAAAACAATTATAACAGTTCCGATGTTATAATACCTGAATAACCCAGATGCTGAGGATTGATTCTAAGCAGAACATGGCAAACCCAATGAAGTAAAGAATCTGAAAAAAAAGTAGCAGCAGCAAAAGCAGCAATGAGTGCAGAAAGATACAAATAGGACCACCAAAACTAGATTATACAAATGACTGAAAAGCTAGATCAGCAATTCAAAAACAGAGCATATATGGAAAGACTCGATGTTGTTTAAAATGACATGAAAAAACAACAAAGCTAAAGTGTATTTTCTGTTAATCCACATAAAGAATAATCAAGTGAAGTGCATGTGCACACATGGAAGGATCTAGGACTGTGCACATGCATGCATGAGCAGGCACAGCCGCAAGATATAAACGCACAGTTTTCTGCTTAAAGGGAAGCAAAAAAAACCTGCAGAGAACATCTTCTCTATCAACCTAAATACACCTCCTACAATGTTGGGCTTGTTAAACTTGATAAAGCATGAAGAATTGAAGATGAAGGTGCTGTGCTACTTTTTCCCTCCAATTGTGTTGAAGGGAAAAACCAGGTCCTGAACCCTCAAGGGAGCAATAGCAAAACCCCTGGGTCAAACCTCTGCCCTGAGAGATACACCTTCCTTTGCCTTCTGCAAGGAGTTGACGCTCATGATAGTTGAACCTGCGACTGCCTGCCCAGCAGCCAAGGCCTGGTCCCACCCTGCCAACCCCTTAGGGTTGCCCTTCCGCTACTTTAATGGACGTTGCAGAATGGGTGGGCTCTTCACCCACCATAGCATATTAAATTCTAACCAGACAAGGATAAAGAACATACCCCAACTATGGCATGTGGGCTCATCAGATCAATCGCTGGAAGGATACCACTGTTGCAAAGAAGTTCAATACATCAGCATATTTATGGAGTCTAAAGCATTTCATGCATCAAAAAATTTGTTGAAAAAGAACTTCAGGGAGATACACAGAAAGAGAGGCAGGCACCTAAGCTGCTAAGCATCTCCTTGGATAAATGCAACACATTCGAAATGGACGCACCACTAAAAAAAGATTCATACAGAACACAGGATGGCAGGCAGGCTTATCCAAGATAAACTTGGAAGTTTCTATCTTATTTTTCTTTCACTTGTTATGTTAGTTACTTCAACCGTTAATTTTGGTTTCATATTGCTGATTATACTACTCATAGCCATTCAATAAACTACAAATCTTTGTAAACTAATAATGTTAAAGTAAAGATGACATTGCTGTTTGTTCTGTCAAGAAGGATGTAAGTGGGAACCTCTTATTTTTTTCTCCAATCTCTCTGTCTCATGTGACTTTGACCAATCGTATGCTGCAATTTCGTGAACCTATAATGCTATTTGCCAAATAAAGACTATGATGGTGACATGGTGTTTTCCCATGGATTGAACAAATTGAGCTATTCATCATTTTAATTTGTGATTCAAAATCTATAAAATCTTCCAATTTTGTGTTTCGTTTGCAAGTTGTATCCAATTATATATTCCAGTTTGTTTTCAAAGTCATTTACCAATAATGGGGATGAGATAAAATGTTATATCTAATGTGTCAGTCTTAATAATCAAACACTTGATACACTCATTCATGCAGACATGCATTTTATAGTTTAAAGTCTTTAAACTTACCTATTGTTGTGCATCAAGCTTTAATAACTGCAGTTAATTTAGTAATTGCAAATACATAGTATCTGAAAATCTTTACAAAAAATCCAAAAGCACATTCAGCTATATAAGAATCAAATCAGACAATCTATGAAAAAACAGGAAAAATGAAAAACAAATCAGGTGATGTAAAAGCAGCAAAAAACAGCTATACAAGAATCAAGGAGGACTACTTACGCCAATGATTTTCCCTTAAAGATGATTGGAGGAGCAACAGCAGCAAAAACAACGAAACCGATGTGGAGCTGATGTAAAAGCAGCAAAAAAGTCATCAGATTTATGGAAAGACACTGATGCCTCGACCAATCAAGAAAGAGTTAGATACTAGAACAAGCTGGTGAACAAATTACCGAGTAGAAAAGGAAAAACCATCCAAATTTAAGAGCGCTATCTGTCCTGAGAAAATGCACGAACCTAGTCTTAGATTTATCTTAAAAATATAACCATAGAGCAAGTCAGGGCAATACATATAGGAGTTCCATTGAGAGTGCTTCAGGGAACACGAGGGAAAACAAGAGCAATGAAGTGTGGTTTATTACCTCATGGCTCGATAAAGTGGTCGGTACCACATGACATATCCTCCTGGAACTCCAGATATAAAATATATAACAGCAAGCAACCATATTGTTACACCTGGAGACACATTTATCAATGGATAAGAAATGAAACTTCAATAGTCAACATAGCTCTTGCTTTCAAATTTGCAACCAAAACATTGCATTCAACAAATTAAATATTTGCATTCTGATGATAAAGTAACTCCAAGTACCCATCACCGACCTTCTCCTTTAATCCAAGCTGCTGAAACTGCTATTATATTCCAGGCAAGACATAGGACTACGCCTGCATGAAGAGAAAAATGCACGTGTTTTTAGCACCCATACCAAACTTGCAAATGCAATTGGGGTCATGATCTCCACATTGGCACGTTATTTCTAATGATTATAAATGATGTACAGACAGACACAAAACATCAAAATGCAGAGCATGAAAAACTACCAGTTGCTCACCAAAGCAATAGGAATGTATAGTACATGGGCACCATAAGAAACATTTTTAGTCTTTATAGTTTTGAAAACCTGTCTGTTCAAAGACGCAGGTTAATTGATATATTTATAACAATGCATCCTTAGGTTGGAGGACCTCATCAAGTTCTACATCAGTTTTCAGCTTTCAGGAATTAGTTCATCATTCCCCATGTCTAGTCAAGCAAAAACATCTCTCTCAATTTGATAAATGAAACCTTGGCTCATAAATTGCACAGTATTTCTTTGGCCAGATTTGATTTGTCACTTCAGATGATGAGCAGTCAACAGAGAATCATTGAAGGAATTATGATGGAAATCATACAAGATTACATCAAGGATTTCCAGCATTTTGTACGAAGGCAGAATTTTTCTGAAGTACACAACACAAATATAATGTTGAGTTGGTTAACAGGAAGAATACAATAGTATGGCAATTTACATTCACATTAATAAATCAATCAAGCTCAGGGTTACATGTTGATTGATGTCCACTTCACCGGTCACTTTAGTTATTTTAAATCATATCTAATCTGCTGCATGATACAGCAAGGTTTTTGGTTTTATCATGCATGAATCATTGCATCTGTAGAGGTTTAGAAACTATTTATGCAATGATTACTCAAGACTACCTAGAGAAAACCTAACATATTATATGCTGTACTCCATAATGGCATAGTCATGCAAACTCTTCACACGATAAAAAAAAAAAAAAAAAAGTAGTCATCAGAAACAGAGGGCACAAGAGAACCCAGTCCATGTCCACAAGATGCAGTAGCAGTACCTAAGTATGAAGCAAAGGCAACATACTGCAGTCTATGTAGATGAATTGGTATTTCGTTCGCAATATCATGATGGATTAGGGGAAAGAATGGCGGCCAGTTTTTCTCCTCAATTACTATTCCAGCTGCAGAAACGAAACCAAATAAGAATCTCTCAGTAGATAATAACACAGACAAAACCATCATATAATTTCAGAAAAAACATATTGATATTACTAGAGAAGATAAAGTACCCCGTGCAGCTGCATCCTCTCTTCGCTTTAGTTCCTGTAGGAGACAGCACAGGGACAGCTCTCAATCAGATGAACCAAATGATTGCAACTTCATATATCAAAGGGATCGTTTACCTTTCACATATCACAAAGAATTAACTAACTCAGACAATTAGATGAAGATTAATTACAGGAATGAAGGCAAAAAAGAAAAGGAAGGCTTCTTTGGCTTATGTGCACATGAGCATAGAAATCTCTCTAATCCAATTAACATGAACCATCAGCAATTAAGCAATTAGTGAACATACTACTTGTTACATGTTTTAAGTGAAAATGTTAACATTTCAAATCTGAACTTGTAATGGGTTTTAGAAAATCATTATACCAGAAAAAGAGATGAAAGAAACACAAAATGGTGCATATGTTCCAGACTAACTCAAAATCAGCACATGAACCAGGCGATTTAATGTCTAACTATATTCAGACTGAGTGACACCAAACCCACCTGTTCTCGTTTCTTCAACTCCGCCTCTTTAGCTTGCAGTTCCTTCTCTTTTCTTTTCAAATCCTAATGTCAGAATAGACAGTCATTAGAAGAAGACAAAATTAATTTATGCAACAAACTTTAAAATAGATGAACCACAAACCTTTGCAGTATCGAGGGGAATATCAACAGTTGCATTTCCAAAGTCAGCAGGCTCAGGAGGAAGGGGTGAAAGTCTACCCATAGCAGATGGAACACTTCCCGGATTCTGGAAGTGGACATAGTGTATGAGAATTCAGAAAATAGAACAGGCATACAAGCAAGAAAATCTGACTCAGAAGATAAGGCACTGTAAGAAATTACAACATATGGGAATGCAAAAGCAAAAAAATCATGCATAGAAACACAAAAAAGAAAAATCCAATAGACAAGAAAGTAATCCATGCAATAACAAATGGGCAAGTAAACAAGCCAAAAAAAAAAGAGACAACAGTGTTAGATGTGAAGATGTTTTTGAAAATATCACATTACGCATGAAAAGTTGAGAACTAGAGAAAAACAAAAAAAAAAGTGAAAAATAACATTCTTTTGAAAAAAACATGAAAAATAAATTTATCGCATTATTTTCATGTTTTTTGGTGTTTTTACATTTTTCACTTTCTTAACATTAATACCATCACAGTTTCAAATTTAATCTTAAACTAAACTATTTATTGCCTCTTTTATCACCATGAAAACATTATATTTATCATTTTATTTAGTTCTCTTTTATATCTTCTTGTTGGTTTTTCGACTTTCGTTTATTTTATTTTTACCTAATTTTTAGAAATTTTTCATGTTTTAAAAATTAGCCAAGATTTTTCTAAGAAAACCAACTTTCAGAAGAATACCCAAGGAAAACATCGCTGTCAGAAACTTGAGAATTTCAGAAAATGAAAAAAACAACAGAACCTGGATGGAAAATGAATCGCCATTTTTTCAGAAAAGAAACCGAAAGTTGGTAACATTTTACTGGTTCTTTATTTGCATTCTTCTCTGTAAGTCACACATCTATATGTTTGTTTAGATACGTAAAAATAAAACGTTCAACCAAACCATAGGGAATTAACTATTAACTATTAAGTAACCTCAAGCAACAAGGTCAGAGGTTACCAAACACAGAAAACTTCCATAGAATCATAGGATACTTTCAGCTAATCTGACTCAGTTTCTAGGTTCATTGATTATGGAAGCCATATTAGAAATAATATGTAGAAGAAAATTACATAACTAGCTTAATCACATTAACAAGAAATGGAAAAATTCTGAATTTGAACGATAAAAGAACAAGAACCTACTGTTGTATAGAATGCGCCTCCACCATAATTTGACTGCCCAGTTGTGTTGGACCGCACTGCTGGATCCTGATTAGAAGAACATGCAAGGCTATTAAGACTGTATTGTATGTATTACAACAAGCAAGCACATGAAAGCAGAAAGTAGATGCCAACTCTATGTCGCATGCGTGTGGGATGTGGGTGCTAAGGTAGGTGTGGATGTAGCAATTTTCAAAAAAAATTAGATGCAGAGTGCAGCGAGGATATATATAATATTTAGTTAATTAACTGTCAGCAGCCTTAATCATCAATGTTTACATCTTAATCATTACAAACATTTGTACTAGGGCTAGTTTAGTCAAGTGTGCATTAAAATGGTCAGCTTTGGCCTAGTTCCACTGACCACAGCAGACATGTTGTTTTGGAGCCAGTTAGCCACACTAGCACCAGCACCCGACTTGTGTCAATGTGGGTGCAGCAGCTCTTTAGGAGCACCCATGTGACATAGTGCCAACTATAAAACCTATTTGATAAATGGGTAATAGGTCAATATGCAGAATCGCAGATTGCCAGTCAAAAAACCTGTCTCATAAGCAGCTCTGCTATGCATATGCTAAGTGTGCTAATTGATTGTTAAGAAATGTAAGAAACCTGGTAACACCATATATTCCAAATCAGTCAAAAATATCATCCTCGGGTTTTATCAACGACATTTTTCTCAGATATGAATCAGAAAGTTAATTTCTCTTGGGAAAATATTGAGAACTCAAAAAAAGGTAAAAATATACTATAAAAAATTTAAGAAATTATAAACTTTCTGCCAATTTTCTAACACTGCAGTATTTAAAATAATTATTAAAATGTTAAAATAAACCCAAAAAACTTTTAAGTAATTAGAATAAAATTTTGGCAGAAAATTTTACAAAAATTCAGCAGGATTGTCACCTTATTTCCACAACCAATTCCATTTTGGCAATATCTTTGAAAGGTCATGATATTTTCTCTTGTTGCACTTAACTTGTTTTTGGTGCACTTCTGGCAATACTTTGAAAGTAATGCCAATATTTGTTACCATGTTTCCGATAGGAATATGAAATAGCATTGTCATGATTTTGCCCACAGCAGTAGACTGCATCAGTTTCCAAACTTTCCATTAACTAAGTATGATGGATATGAAATTATAAACATCAACTCTATATTTTCTTTAGTGGATGATAAGCAATAACAGTCACCTGTATCCTGTATATTCTGTATGTCTATAAATTTTGTATCTTATACTCTCCCTCCCTCTCCCTCCTTCTCTAACTGACATGGACTGACTCAAAAGGACTAGTCCTGAGTCCTGACAGTCCTCAGAGGACCTGTTCAACCTGAGGCTCACTTCCAACTTTGACAAGCAACATATACAGTCAATCAATTCATACCAACTAATCACAACTGCTCCTGATCAGTCCTTTTTGGTACTTGACAGAACTGGGTCAGGTTTCCAAATTTGATAACTTAGGGGTCTTGCAGCAGGTAGATTAAATTCATCCAGAGGAAAATAAAAAGGACTTTAGAAACATTTCACTCAATAAAAGAGACCAACATTATTGTTCATGTCATGCTTTCTGAACTTTTACTACATCGTCATATGTGTTGAAGTTGTTCATCTTCAAAAATTCATCAAAATTATGCTTCTGGTATTACCATTATCTGTTTCACGCCATTATCATCTCTTTACTTTTGTTATTTGCATAGCCTTTTTCTTCATTTCTTCATTTTCTGTAGCACTAACACGAGGAATACCCACATAGTCAAAAAAATTTGGTCCTCATTCAATAAGACTTAAAATTCAAAGTCCATATATCATATTTAATCTGTTTTTTTCTCCATTTTTCTTTTGTGCCTGTTCTGCATTCCTTTTACTTCAAATGTCAGAAATAAATTTCAGATGCTCCCGAATAAATTCGATAAGTTGTTACACGAACCGAAAAAGTTCTTATGCCTTTCAATGAGTTGCATTCGTCACAACTGAGAAAATAAGTCACCGATGCGGAGCATTTAAGCTTACAAAAGTAGCAGGAAACTGCTTCCCAAGCAATTAGATTTACTGAAATTTCCTATTAACCATTTCATCCGAGCAGATCTCAATTCAAGCGCTCAATGATCTGAAAGTATAGTCATAGGTATCTTAATAAAGGTGCCTTGTACTCGAAGCATCATAGAAGCGACTAGGAACGGTATGCTTGTGCTTAACACGATGCTTGTTCGACTGCAGCACATGATATTAATTCATTTTAGATATTTTTAATTTGAACACTACATGCCATAAACCTAAAAGAGCGCATCATATCTCATTTTGTTTCTTCCATGCCAATGTGTAGATCAAGCTGTTTTCATTCCCAAATCTAGCATTCCGTAATGCAAGAAGCGAATAAAATTAAGAAATGTCAAATTCCCCCAATTCACTGGCGGCGGATTTTAGAGATTTGATGTACATTTCACGTAAGACTCTACATGCATTTCGGTCCTTTAAAAGACGCCGAGCAAACGACGGTTCAAGCAATCCCCAGCAAATCGATGCGCAAGACGCAGATCTAACGTCTAATAAGAAAGAGATGACAATTCCAGAACTCCAACCACCAGAATACCAGAAGTCCTCAGAGCTCCAGCATTTCCGATTGCCTCCCCACAAACGAATTGGGTCAGCCAACTCAAACGCAAGCTAGCGCACACGCAGACGCGAAATTCACAAAAGATCTGAGAGAAGGAATCCGGAGACTCACCGAGAAGGGGTTCACTTCCTCCTCGTCGAAGGGGTTTCTGTCGTATCGCCCCGCCATTGCTGATTCGTGTTGCTCTCGGCTATGGCGAACGGGATCTGAGGTTCGCCTTCCTCTTTATGAAGGAGAAAAATTCCGAGGTCAGACAGAAAGCTTCCGGAAGAAGCGATCCACTAAAAACCCTAGAAGGGTTTCTTTTGCACAATCTTCTTTTGGGGAGAAAACAGACGCGGTAAGGAATCGGCACAGGGAGAGAGAGAGAGGGAAGAAGAAGTGGGAAAAGAACAGGTACGGAGGAGTTCCCGTGGGAAAACCGAGAAAAAAAGAAAAATAAAGAAGTGCTCCTCTTTGCCTTTTTTTTTTTTCTTTTCCTTTCAATTTGCAAACAAAATTTTCATGTGGCCTTCAATAATTTAGTTTTAATCAGTTACCTACCCTGAATTTTCGAGTTTTTAAAGAATACCCCTCAATTTTCCTTCAATTTTCTTTTTACTGAGCGGGAGAGAATGTTTAAGAATGTGATGTGTCTTTTGATTGGTGCATATTGGTGACATCTTTTTACAACAATAAACTTTGACGTCATCAATTCTAACCCCCTTAGTGATCCTTTCAATTTTCAGTTCACGTCAATGGCAGAGTCAGAAAAATTGATTGAACAAATACTCATATTTGATGGAGAACTTATATATATATATATATATATACATGAAAAAAAATGAAGCAATTGCTTACACATTACCCATAATTTTAAATTTTTGGGGACACCAATATATAAATGAATTAAAAAAGCTTAAAAATATTAACATAAAAAGACCCTCGCAAAAAACTTTATTTTCTTAAGCAAATTTATAACAGCTAAAGATAACAGAGGTCAACTAAGAGTTAGATTCAATACAAACAAAAAACAACAAAGCCTTGAAATCAGATCAGATCTGGCACAGTTGTTTCCTTGGTTGAAGGTTAAAGGTGGTAAGAGCTACAGCTGTTCCCTTCCTAGAACGGACGCAAAGTCACAGGACATGATATTGAGAAGCAACCAGATCTGGCACATGGGAATATAAAGGTTTTAGGGACATTCAAATGCCAATTTGACTTAAGTCCTATTTTAATTAAAGTGGGGATGCAAACAGTTTGGATTTTGGATCGAATCCATCCATCACCAAATTCAGTTTAATCTAATCAGTTTCGGATTCAGATCCTACTTTGAAACCAAAAGTTGAGACCGGACTAATTAGTAATCAGATAATTGCACTTGGATTTGTCTTCGGTTATGATTCTGCACCAGCATTTGACGATTTTTCTGTTTGCATGACCTAATGGTTGCGTAAATCATAGTCATAAAATGACATCAATGTCGCTTCTGGAATTTCGTGTTAGAACTGATCAGACACTGGATGCATGTCTTAAATGAGGATCTAAGGCGCGGATGATCAATGGGGCAAATGTTTGGAGCTGGCCTGTGGAATATATATATATATATTACATATTACAATATATATGTGTCATGCATATATTTTTTATGGTAATAATATTATAAAATAAGTATGCATATATATGTACATAACGTATAAATATATAAATATAAATATATATATATATATATATATATATATATATACATTTAATGTACCTATCAATCACAGCTTGTGTAATGCAATAATATATACGAGATTATATTTTTAAGCCAATTGCAGAAGAAGGGTTTCAAGATCTCAGATTATATCATTAGAATGAAGACCATAATACATTGGCTGTAAACTGGCTGAATACAGCATCAGGAGTTTTATCAATTACACTTATATCAATGTTAATCGGACCCTCCATTAATTTAGCTAACGCAAATGTAGCATGTCAACAACAGCCAAATGGCACTTAAGCTATTTGGTGGCACTTAAGTCAATGCTGTAAAATGCATTTTAAAACATACCAGTTTAGACAAGCAATGTTGCGTCATGTTAATGTTAAAAATCACAAACTTATTTTTCCAATATGAAAATATCAACAACAAAAAAATAGAAAAAGAAACAATATGAAAAGATAATGAGTATATGCTACATTGGAAATAATTAAAACTTAAAAATAGGTATCAAGTATACAAGTTCTTTTGTGTATGACTTGCTCATCAGAGTGAGTGCTGAAACACTTAATGGCCATATAGTTGAAGTCTTTTATTTTTTGTGGACCAGAATAGACTCGTATATGAAATCCATTCTTGTTGCATGAAATTAGTCTAGATTTTATGTTTTTATTTTAAATTGTGCAAGAATATCATCCCTGAAAAGCTTAATATTAACTTTGAATTCAACAAAAACCTTTTCTCTGACCTTTTTAAAAATTAAAGGTGCAACATGCCATTAGGGATATAAACAGTTCGAATTCGGACAATATCCAATTCAAGTAGATCGACCCTACATAATCAGATTTAGATTCAATGCTGGATTCAGACCATGTATTTTGAAACCGAACTCAGACCCAGCCATTATAAGATTTGACATCTATACATAACCAGATTGGACCTTCAGCAAATTTCAGTTGGCATCAGACTCAGATTTGGATTCAGTTATGAAACTGAATATTGAATCTGAATTCCATAATAATTGGATCTCAACTATTTTACTAGAATTGACTAAATGGATACGACATCAGATATATCTGATCCATTTATATACCTACATTCTACATTCAACATTTATCAACATCAGATTCAACTTTGTTATTGAACTCGTTAACCAGGTGAAGGCAGAGCTCTTCTTGGCAACATGAAGCAGTTGCATGTTCTACTGAGAAAGGCACTAATGAAACTCCAGACAGAGCTTAATTTCTTTGAATTTCTTAAACATATCCCCAACCCAGTGATCCCCTTTATCACAAAATATAATAATCTAAAATGCAAATGCATCATGCTAATATATGATAAATAATAATAGATGCAAATCTATCATACCGAAGCACAAGAAATTAAGCATGTTGTACACGCCCTGATTCTTGAACATTTTTCTGGATTTAAGGGATGACTATCTCTGATATATTGCTAGCCTTTAACGTGTCGTTGAGTTTAGGGCCGTAACGTGTCGTTAAGTTCGACGCTTGCCGTCTCGGTTCAAGAACGTGTGCTCTGGAATCTACCACCCTCAGGCCTCAACAGCGTCCCACCATAAATACTTCAAATGGCACGGCAAAAGACGATCAAAACCGTTGTAGGGGTGGGGTGTTCCTGCGATCGCATCATGTCCTATCGTCGACATCGCGGTGAATCTGTGCCCTAATTCGCCGGAGAATGGCGTCACAGGAGGGAGTGTCGAGAATTTTCAGCATTCGCGTCGTCACTCTCCATTATTACATGGCTCCTCCGATTCCAGATTTCGATGCCTGTTACAGCGATTTTCAGGGTACCTTTTCTTCCAGTAATCTGCTCTTGTTGCTTCCCTTGATACTTTTCAATGACGAAACGGTGCTAGCGTTTTAAATGTGGGGGTCTAATTGATTTGAGGTATTCGTGTTATCTGCGGCAATTTATAGGGCAGACTGTGTCGGAAGTTCTGGTGATAAGGATATACGGGTCGACCTTATCTGGACAGAAGACTTGCCTGCATGTTCATGGGGTATGAATCCAGTTAACGCTTGTTATGCATTCTCTTTGTTGAAAACGATGGACGTTTTACGAAGCTTGTTATAATATATATCAAGTTTCGCGGTGAATATGTATGTGCACCAAGAACTTATTCACTCGCAAGCCTTCCGGGGTGCACCCTGTTTTCATGCGATCATGAAATTTTAGTCCACATTGATCAGAAATAAGTGATAATTATCGAACACGGCTCCTGTTGTCGATCAAGAAGGTGGATATCATACCTGGATTTCTCAGTATCGTTTTAGGCGTTCTTTGCATTGTCTTAGTTTAGAATTTGGCGCCCTTAAATTTGCAACAAATTTTAAGTAGGATTTGGACATATATGCAAATCGATGATCAGTTACAAGTATAGAGTTGGATCTGTCTACTGAAGCTACTTTCAGGCAGTAATAGGGTTGCGGTTGTTTCTAACTTTTCTTCGATTACGATATTCAGGTTTTACCATATTTATATGTGCCCTATGCATTGGCCCAAAGTTCTCAAGAAGGTAAGCTTCTATATTGCTTCAACTTATTTTTACTTGTTGTGTTGATTTGCTTTCCCTGATGTTAGTTAGTTTTTTTTCTTGACATCAATGAACGAACTCTACCAATCAGATTGCCAAGAAAAAATTTCTGTGGAGACATTCCATCTTTAGGGAATTCTATGTTTCATTTGGTGCTACTTTGGCATGTATTTTACTTTGTGTTTGGCCTTTGGAATTGTGTATTTGTTCTAATATATATGTGGCTGCAGGTCAGCCTTATGCACATGTTTTTGCTTTAGCAATCGAGAAAGCTTTGAAGGTGAGTCTGGTGAACATTTATTTGGATCAAGATCACAAAATCTATGTATCTATGCTTCTTATTGGCATAATAAGGATGAATTTATATAGTCTATGCTTTTTCTGTTGGAAACATATTATTTGTGCTGCAAATGTGGCTACCTTTTATTTTTCAACATGATAATTTTCTTCCTGGATATGATCTTTAGATTAAGTGGATGCAGGATGCACCTTTGATGCTTTTGACCATAGTAGCCAAAGTTTTTCTCAGCATTTATTTGATCTTCTGATCATCTGAGAATTGTATTTAATAAGGAAAGAATGTAGCCTCTGTAAAGTAGGCCCCATGAAATCGTGATTAATTGCTGAGATAACAAATTGCGATTGATCAGTAATGGTTGTATTATGCTGGAAAATATAGTGAAATTGTCCTAAACTTAAACATAAAAGCTATTTAGTAGTGGAATATTTACCAACAAAAACTAACGAGGCTGATACTTCAAAGCAATTTGCAATGAAAATTTAAAAATGATAACTTTTATTTTGGGTGCAAATATTATAGTTTATTTGTTTTAACTTGTTCCTTTATGTTTTCGTTCTCAAATTCATTAAACTTACTACTGAAATATGTCCAATATTTAAATTTATATGTGTATATTTCATTTTAGATTTATATTTAAATGTCACTGTTTTAATAGGGTTTTCAATATCATTTAACATAATAATTTATTTTTAAATTGTAATTATTAGAAAAATGTATGTGGTGAGTTGGTGTCCGCTCCATGCAAATACACACATGCAAACTCTCTCTCTCTCTCTCTCTTCATGTTGTATTCCAATGGCTGACAAATCACGATTATGCATAGCAAATTCATTGGCACTGAGCTGATCCAATGAGTCTTGAAAAACATTATTTTCAGTAAAATGGCCGGGACACCCATTGTGGTTCATCAGTGATGTTGCCGCTGAATCACCAAGCGTGGTAACAGTGCTTCTGATCACCTAATTCATGCAATCAATGTATTCATCATTTTTTTTTCACATGGAAAAGCTTCAATATTTATATTGGCTGTGCACCCTGAAACCCATATTCAATCAATTTTGTATGCAATCCTGCTTTTGAACAAGAGAAGAAAAAAGAAGAGAAAAATAAAATAAGAACAGGAAAAAAACTGAAAAGTGACCTGTTATTCTGGAGAGTTAATGAGCTTCCATTTTCTATTCTAGAGCTAGCTAATCTCCATTTGTTAGTGAGTTACTTACTTTCTTGGTATGCAATATTGCTGTTTGCAGGTTGGCTATGTTGGGGAGGATGTAGAGTCGATATTGTACAAATTACTTACGATATGGTCTATGACCTTGACTACGCAAATTAGTCATATAGGTTGGAGTCTGCTTGGTTTACACTTCCCTTCGAAATATTACATACAGATGGATAGGACAATGGATATTGCACATGCCTAAGAGTTGTGTGTGTAACCATGCATTGGTTGGTGTATCCAGATATGTTTTTACATGTGTACGATGTTTCTTTGTATGTGCTAGTTAAATTAATTTAACTTTACTGTGAATTGCATGATTTGGTCTATTATCTAGTTTCTCTAGAAAAGCTCAATCGTTATTTGCATATCTTTTTTGTAGTCCACAGCCCCATTAGATGTATTTACGTAATTTACAGGAAAGTAGAAAGGACAATAGTAAAATATAAATAAGGAAAAGAAGATGATCAACTGTATGATTGTATCCAAACTCCAAAATTAAAGCAAATCTATATACTGCCTATGCTTTTTTGTTTTTCATGTAAGAAGGCAAGATGGTGTCTCCTTTAGATGGGATAATATATTTGTCATGCCAAGTTATGTTGATGCCTACTAGCATTCCATATTATGGAAAGAAGGAAGAAACTGAGACAAGTAGAGGCAGAATTTTTGGCATGTTTCTTCAACATTTATGACATTTTTTCAACAATGTTTTTGTCTTGCGTTAGTATTCTAGTCACTTTTTCTTCATTTTTTTAAATGCCTTTTTTTTCTGCTTCCTTTTGGTCTGATTTGCAAGCCCGTCGCTTTCTCTGGGAGCCATTTTTCACTCTCTTTCGTATCTTAAGTTTGAAGCTGAAGCTTTTTGTCTCCTCTTGTTGCTCTTTCAAACCTATTTCACATGCTTCACGACATGTTTATGGTTCTATATATTAAAATCTAAAAATAGTTCTAAAAATAAGAAGAAGTATTCAGTACATCCATTAACATGTCAACAATGATGTTTAGAATTAAAAAGGTGAAAAAGAGAACATGATTGATCGAATTACAAATAGCACAATCAAGACGTTTCTGCACTGATTTCACCTGGCATGGTTTTGACCATATCTACACCATCATTAAAGCCACATCTATGTTTTAAAGTGTTAACAGGCTACTCCTTTAGGTTGTTTGTGTCATAGTCTTTATCATATTTGAACCATAGCAGTGTTTCTGTTATGTATTCTTGTTCAACAGGTTGCTGACTTCAATGTTGCAGCAGCTCAACAAGGCATTGTCTACATTGATGAGGTTGATAAGATAACCCAGAAGGTATGTATATTGTTTCGATCAATTCAATCAACAATATGTATCGATTAAAAATGATTCATTTTCTTGATTTTTTTTACCTCAATCCATGTATTTAGGCTGAAAGCTTGAGTATTAGCAGAGATGTTTTTGGTGAAGGGGTTCAACAAGCATTGCTTAAAATGTTAGAAGGAACTGTGAGTATTGGCAACTTAGTATCTTTTCTCCTGTGTTCTTCTCCTTGATGGACCAGTTTGGCAGAAGATTAACACAAAGAACGTTTATTTTGTCAATGAAGTCTGTCATTGACATTCTCATGCAGCATAGTTTTTTCATACAGTCGATTGTTACTGCCATTAAATCATATTTTTTACGATTTATCTGTGAAGATTTAGAATTGTTTGGCTTTTAACCGCTGCAATTTCATGTTGTGATTTACCATATGCCTGTAGTATGTAGGCTTGCTACATGCATGTGAAATCTGTCTAGGCCTAGGGGGCTGGGCCTGGCTCAACAAGAGCCCCAATACTCAGCTATGTACTTACTCAAATTCTATTTGAAGAAGCTTGAAACTAAGTTTGTTATATTGGTGGATTTGGGGTGTAATTTTCCCTGGAAATCCAATGTTTCAACTAGACTTGTGTCTTTTATATGTGTTTTAGGGTAGTGATATATTTCAAAAACCCTTTTAGTATTTCAACTTGGCTTTCAGTTTGCTTGACTTAACTGGGATGGTTACCCAGATCCGAGTAATTCTGATCAACATAAAGAGGATCTTATGAGACAAAAGCAAGGTTGGACATCTATTTTCTGCTTGATCTTGTGGGGACTGAGAAGGTTGTGTAAACCAATGTTTCAACTAGACTTGTGTCTTTTATATGTGTTTTAGGGTAGTGATAAATTTCAAAAACCCTTTTAGTATTTCAACTTGGCTTTCAGTTTGCTTGACTTAACTGGGATGGTTACCCAGATCCGAGTAATTCTGATCAACATAAAGAGGATCTTATGAGACAAAAGCAAGGTTGGACATCTATTTTCTGCTCGATCTTGTGGGGACTGAGAAGGTTGTGTAAATGGAAGCCATATGGGCATGATTTGGTATGTGTGAAATAATCAGATTTGCTTCTATATAGACTTAGTGTGGATCATCCATCCTTGTCTAATTTAAGTGGCTTTCATATACCTATTTTTCAGTAAACAACTTTCTAGCTTGAGACTTCACCACTCTCCATTTTTCCGTATGT
>JAANDH010000575.1:187258-200251 GCA_011799765.1 Nymphaea thermarum
GATAGTTTATGTTGACGACATTATTTTGACAGGTGATTGTGGTCGAGAAATATCTGCTACAAAGGCTTTTCTTCAAAAACACTTTGTCACGAAGGATCTTGGTCTTTTGAGATATTTTCTTGGGATTGAAGTTGTGAAAAACAAAGAGGGTGTAGCATTGTCTCAAAGGAAGTATGTCCTTGATTTACTGCATGACACAGGGATGCTAGGGACCAAGCCGGCCAATCTTCCTATGAATCCACGTATTCACCTTCATGGTGATCAATCAGAACTAGTCGATTCTCGATCTTACAGGTCCCTCATTGGGAAACTCCTTTATGTTACTGTAACAAGGCCAGATACAAGCTTCGCTGTCGGAAAATTAAGCCAATTTATGGAAAAGCCTAGAAAAGTCCACTGGGATGCGGCGATGATGGTGTTGAAATACCTAAAATCATCCCCAGGCAGAGGTCTCTTTTTTAAGAAAGGTGAATCTCTTGATGTTGTTGCCTATAGTGATGCCGACTATGCAGGGTCTGTTGATGATAGAAGGTCTACAAGTGGCTTCTGTGTCTTTGTTGGGGGTAATCTCATATCATGGAGAAGCAAGAAACAAAATGTAGTCTCTAGATCAAGTGCAAAATCTGAATATAGAGCAATGGCTCAAACAGCGACTGAGATTACATGGGTTAAATCTATGCTAACGAATATGAGTATTCATGTTCCTCTTCCAATGAAAATGTACTGTGATAACAAGGCAGCCACTTATATTGCAAACAATCCAGTATTTCATGAAAGAACTAAACACATTGAGGTGGATTGTCATTATATTCGTGATCTTATCAAGGAAGGTGTGGTATCCACTGTTCATGTTGCTTCTGAAGACCAAGCTGCAGATATGTTTACTAAAGCTCTCCCAATTGGTGATTTCTCTAGATGTTGTAACAAGCTGAGCATGGTTGATATCTATGCTCCAGCTTGAGGGGGAGTGTTGAAATTAAAAAGTTAGTTTAAGTGTGGTAGTTATTTGGTTATTTAAGAAGTAGGGTTCCTTTTTGTCATTTCAATATTTTCATTGCCCTTATTTTGTAAATGCCTCAGCCGTGCCCTAATCTCACCTTAAGTAGAGATTAGAGCACGATATTGAAAGTAACTTTTACCGCCTCTCTCTCTTTCTCTTTTCCTCCCTCTCGTTCTCCAACTCTTCTGCGCTCAACAGAAACTTCAATATGTTTTTTTGTTGGGGAGACTCTACATGTCTTCATAATTGTTGATGGCAATGTTATCCGTATCGTATAGGTCAGGAAAACCTATACGGTACACTTACGATACACGATACGCTCGGGTATGTAAGCGTGTCACCCGTATTGTACGATACGGGAAAAAACACAAAATTCTTTAATTTTTAAAGTTTAAACACTACTCATCTCATGATCAATCTAAGTTTGATGGCTTGGACTTCTTGGTTTTTAATTGGGGATCCATAACATATATTATGCAACTTGGAGTCCTTTTAATTTTTAAAGGTGGTGACAAGAAAGTTGTTCCTTTTAATGTCTTCCACAAAAAAACTGTAATAACTACTTGAAGGAAGTTTTCTTTTAGTGCAATACAATTTGGTTTTGTAGAAGGCTGTGGGGTGGTGACTGTTTTATCTGAATTCTTTTTTCAGCTTGATTTTCAACTTGGCTGTCATTCTATGTTTCCTTGAGGTTGGTTCTTTTTCCTTAATTTGCAGATTGTGCTGACAGTTGTTGAAATTCACAATGAAATGGTCCCTTGGCAAATAATTGTGGAAAAAACTGGTTCGGTTCTGAAGTTTGTTAGTTTGACAAAAGTCTTTAACACCATTTTATGAAATTTGTAGTCTTTAACACCATTTTTATAACTTTTCGTCTTTTGGTTTCCTTCTTCTTTGGTATTCTATTTGAAAAGTTTTACTGTTAAGATGAAATGCTAAAGAGTAGTCTTTGTAGTAATTGTTCGTTGGTACTGATAAATTTCTTTTCATCATATTTGAAAATTTGGAGAGTGAACCTTTTAGAGTGTTTTTGAGGTTCAAGTTGATTCAATTTGTTTCCTTTGTTCATTTAGCTATTTTTATCTAATTGGCTGTGGACAGGTCTGGAGCTGGAACTCCTGCAATTGCAGTGGCTATTGGGATTGGTGCAGCAATTGATTCTCTCTCCAGCATTGGCATGCAAAGAATCACAATGATAAGATGGTCGGTGTGTCTTATTTATCTTGAAAGATGCTGCAAAAATATCTGTGTATTCTTTTCATTGCTGCATTTCTGTTAGAGCTAGCCAATTATCTTTAGCCATTAGTCTGTCCTGAACATTCACATCTATCTATCGCGTTGGTTCAAAAACTATCGCGCTGCTCTCTGTTTTTTCAACATCACCAGCATACATTCAACTGATATTGCATCTTTGCTCGATCAGTAGGTCTGTGAATGATCAATCTGGGATTTTCATATGTAAGACAAAATCTTTTGGTATCCACTCCTTGCATTGCTTGCTCATACACATCATACACGTATACATGGCCACACAGGTTATTCCTCCAAATGAGGTCATCCTTTCTCTAACAGTTGTTGGATTTTGTTTTCCAGTATGGTGTGGTGTGGCCATTAGGTCTGGTCTCCAGTGAGCCACTGCACATATTTCTTCAGGAGAACGGAAGTGTCTGAGCAACCCTTTATTTTTACAATACCAAAGATGAGGTTGATAGGTTTATTGAGGCCCTTGAAGAACGGTAGGCTTCTTCACCTCTTTCCAGTGAGAAAGCAGCCATTCTGGTAAATTTCCAATCTCTCATCTTTTATGTTTTTATCCCTTCATTTTGCTGAAGGTGTAATGCATGTTTTGAGCTACATGTCTGTCATTTTCATCAGTCAAGCATGATTCTCAGTTAAGAAATTTAGTAGGTGGAAAACAATGTGAGCGGACAACACATTCTTTATGCAGAGTTTGGGATTTGCTTTTACCAGTATGGGATGCTTGTTCATTGTGCAGTGGACGGCGTCTCAGAGGATAATGAACTATTCATGTCAGACGCCTTATGGGTGTAGGAATTAAAGATGGAAAGATAACAACTTGGATACATGATTTTTATGAAATGAAAAATTGCATGCGTTCTTTTAAATATCATGGGCATAGATGCTTCTGAATAAACTTGTCTAATTGAAGCATCTGATCGTAGTTTCTCAATTAAACGTAGTGGATGTTCTCAATCCTTTGGCACGTGAATACAAGTCAATTGGCACAGTGAAGAAAGAGGTTGCAGAGCTGCAGGAAGATCTTGCAGAAGCCCATAAGCAGCTTCAGTATACTTTATATCCAAGTTTTAATTTTTTTTTTCTTTTATTTGTCTTCAAATTTATTGAGCTTCAACCCAAACAGGCTCACATATCTGAAGCAAGAGTTTCAGCAGCTCTGGGCAAGCTAGCCTTCATGGAGGAGCTGATGAATGAGAGCGTAGTGCAAAAACAAAACATCCAAGAGTCTGATAGGTTGTCACTCTCTCCAAGCACTTCATCTGCATCTAATGACATTGCCTGAATCTGGACTGCAAGAAGAAGTTTGAACGTGAGGACCTGTACAAAAATATCATCCAAGATTAAAGAACTTCTGGTATCCTATGGCTTTCTCAGATGACGTTAAAGATGACAATATGGTAAACAATGCTACTTGATGAACAAGCTAATAAGGTCAGATTGATTTTCCTTCTGCAGCTGAACTCCTTCCTCATATCGAACTAGTTTAATTATTTCAAACACTTCAAGAACTGCAAGAACATTAGACTTCGTAGATCATTTGACAATGAAAGGACCACAATTGTTGTGTTACTTTTCTGTCGTCGTAATTTTATGCTGTCTGAGAATATGAGCTACAGTGCAGCAATGGACAAATGTTTCCTCTCATATTTTTCTTTACCAATATCAGGACAGTCACAGTAGTAGATCTATGCAAATGCAGCTGGAAAGCCCTGTGCATTCCAACATGGCTTGGTATAGATCTTTTAGTGCAGGATTTTAATATCCTCGCCCTAAAGAGTAATCAAATTCAGAACGACAACTTATGCTGTTTATTTTGATTCAAATTCTGATAGACTGCTTTGAGGAGCCATGGGTGTTGTTTCGTGGGAAAGATGGAAAAGTTGGCTGTGTCCAAACTACATGTGCCCACAGAGCTTGTCCTCTTCATCTTGGTTCTGTAGTTGATGGCAATATCCACTGCCCTTACCATGGTTAGTACAGTGGAAGAAACTATATTAAACTTTCCTTAGTGGAAACTCAACCACTCATTCTTATTTTGCAATACAGCTGTCCAGACTAACTTGAAGCTTTTCTGTTGATAGTTTGTGAAAATTTCTAAAAATTCTCAAGTACATCGTTGAAAGTGCAACGTGTTTATCGTGCATTTGCTGAAGTTCTTGTTAAGACAGGACCCAACTTTCTTCTGTTGACTAAGCAATCTGTTTGCCTTAGGTTGGAAGTTTTCAACTGATGGCATGCCATCAGCAAGGTTGCTGGATATACGAATAAGATCTCTACCATGCTTTGAACAGGATGGATTTGTGTGGATCTGGCCTGGAGATGCACCTCCTGCAGCCACCTTCCCTCTTTGAAACCTCCACCGAGATTTGTGATCCATGCGGAGGTAATGGTCTACCATACTGTAGGATTGTCTTCCAATTGCCAAGTTAGAGCAGTGTATACATGTGATCCACCACAGGGCATTCCATAAAATTCAATTGATGAAAATTTATGGATTCACATATATCAAGTTTGTCCTTGTTGTAGTAGCTTGATACATATATGTTTTACATTGTGGTGTTCTTTCAGATAACAATGGGGATACCTATTGAGCATGGGCTGCTTATAGACAATCTTTTGGATGTTGCACATGCACCATTCAATCACACATCTACCTTTGCAAAAGGGTGCAGCGTACCAAGGTGTATTTGCTGAACTTCATTTTAAGAAATCGCTTGTGATCAAATGTTTGATTAGGAAAAGGAAATGTCATAGAATTCTTGTTTTGTTCACTATGAAGCTGCACTGACCTTTGCAGCCTAGTGAAGTTCCTAACTCCAGGAAATGGACTACAAGGGCATTGGGATCCATATCCAATTGACATGGAGTTCGGGCCACCTTGTATGGTAATATCAACCATCGAAATTTCTAAGCCACGGCCGTTGGAGGGACAGAACACGAGGCAGTGCTCCACCCATCTACATCAACTCCACGTGTGTGCCTTCAACAAGGCAGAAAACACGACTTTTATACAGGATGTCTTTTGATTTTGCTCCATTTCTCGAAGACCTTCCCTTCATGCAAATTATGTGGAGGCATTTTGCAGAAAAGGCAAGTCATCTCCTCTTTATCAAAGAAACTTAGCAATGCAATTGTGTACATAGATGCAGAGTATTTAGCAGAGAAGATGAACCCCTTCTCTCGTTGAGAGAAATGTGGAAATGGTGATTGTGTTCACATTCTCACACACAAGCAGCTGTTTGCATACCTATGCTGTCTTTCTAGAGACTGTTAGGTGTTCCATTCGTATGTTTTCTGATCAATCATATCAGATTGGTCTTTGTTTTTGCTGCACTTGAGACAATCATCCAAATGTGTTCCTTGGCTCCTATGGTAACTTCTAACTGCAGCTGTATCCCATACTTCTAGATCTAATTAGTAATCAGATCTGAAGTCACTAGTTCCGGCTAAACGTAATCAACCACTCATTCTTATTTTGCAATGCAATTGTGTACATACACTGATGCAGAGTATTTAGCAGAAGTATTTAGCAGAGAAGATGTATCACTGTTACAAGTGGGAGTGGAGCTTGACGTGTATCACTGTTAGAAGAAGTAATCAACCACTCTCTCTCTCTCTCTCTCTCTCTCTAGACTTGACGTGTATCACTGTTACAAGTGGGAGTGGAGCTAGAAAATCAATTATTATTTAAGGCTCAACTATAGCTTTAAAATTTTAACAAGGAACTAAATATAATTTTTAAACTTTTTTACATAGGTTAAATTAAAAATTTTTAAAGCTTATAAATATTTTTTTTTGGATTTTCTTAAAATCCAAGTATTGCGTCTTTCTAAGCAAACCTGATATTTATGTTAAAATGATTGGAACAAATAAAACTGGAAAAAGACAGAATGTTTTAGAAAAAAGCACCAAAAGGAATCTGATGTATTTTTTATTTCTATTTAATTTTTTAACATTTTTTGTGATATTTTTGGTTTACGATTTAAAAGTTAAGTTAAATTATTATTATTTATTTCTATCCTTATTTTATCATTTATCTGCTTAATTTTATATGTTCTTAATTAAATTCTGATTTATTTTAACTTAACCTATTTTTTAAGATTTTTAAAAATTATCAAGATTTTCTCAATAAAAACAAACGATATTAGCATTCGATGGCTGGAAATATGTTTTCGAGAAGAAGTTTTCAGAAATTTATTTTCGAAATTGGTGAATGAAAAATAAATTTTTATATTTCTAAAACCTTTTGGTAGTCACCAATGTGTGTCTCCCAATTAGTTAGTGAAAGTCTCCTGTGGTTGAACGCCAACTTGGGTGGCAGCTTAAATTCCTTTCACTTTTCTCATTACATCTGGAACTCCATCTAAAATATCGACAAGTTTGAATGGAAACTGCCGGAGCGAGTAATTTTAGAAGGAAAAGTTTTCATATGCTGTAAATGATCTGATTTATTTTACCAATGAGGAATCGGAGGCGTGCTACTTCTTTGGGGAAACTCATGGTTGTTACTTGTTAGGGTCCTACACCAGTACACAGTGGTGGTCTAAGTAGGTACGTTATGGTATGGCACGGATCTGGATCTGAGTCGGATTTAGATCCAAACATCATTATAACAAAAAAAATTCAAAAAATTTACTTGTTTTTGATTTTTTTTATTTTTTATTTTACTTTAACATAAGAAGTCTCATTATAAATTTAAAAAATCATGATTTTAAGTTACTTGTGGTTTAATTATATATAATAATTATGGTTTAATTATATATAACTATTTTTTTAATTAATTATATATAATAGTCGCCATATTCGTACCATTCGTACCATGATTTAAAAAAATACCGTACCCGAACCCGTGTGACATAGGTGGTGGTGCTTGTTTATTTATTTTTATGTTAATAATTTGACATATATATTCTTTAAAAGAAAAATTTTCCGACTTTTAAGATGTTGGGCTTGCAAATTCAAGATTGAAATCCTGCAAGTCTCATTTCCAAGGAACATGTTTTTATTCTATTGAATATAGACATGATAAATGATTTTTATGGCATGAGCTTTATATGATGTCTTTATAAACAATAGACATAACAAGCAAAACCACGTTCTTGTTGTCAAACATCACATAGGACAGGCAAAATGAACTGCACATGACACAAACACGGGATAAAACATAGAATGAACACAACAAAAATCAAACGTCGCATAGATAGCAAAGAAAATATTAGAATGAATGTGATGTTCTGTTCCTATCAAACAGTAGAGGATAGGTAGCAAAAGAAAACAATACCAGAATGAATGTGACGGTTTGTTCTTAAAACCATCAAATAGTAGATAGTAGAAACACCACAAACAAAATGAACAAGACAAGACAGGTATGGTAGACAAGATTCCTGTGAAGCGACACTGTTATCAAACGACCTCGTTAAAATTTTTTATTTGGCTCTCACTTAGGTTCTTATCAGGCCCATCGCTCCGTTTGTCAGGGTAGGCCAAGCCGAAATATTTGTGGCCCATTTCCGACGGGACCTGGCCCAATGCCTGCCTTACTAAAACTTTTCCCGATATACATAGAAAACCAACCGTGAGTTCTCCCCTCCTTCTCTCATCCCCGATAAAGCAACCAAGTTAAGGAGAGGCAAAAGAAGAAAGAGATTTGGACAAAAAGGAAAAAGAAAAAGATTGAGGATATACATAAACAAAATTTTAAAAATTTTACAACAGTAACCAGAGAGTCCAAGAAGTAAAAAACATCTCCGGCCGTCGTTTTCACCTTTTTCTGTCCTTGCCTGCAGCGCCCTTTACCCGTTTTGCTCTTCTTTCCTCTACACTCTTTGCGGCCTGCCCTGCACGTCTCTTCACGGGCAGGGACGACCTGATTCCGTCTTCGCCATTGCCGTTGCTAGTGATTGGTGCCTTGTTGTCGGTAGCATCTTTTCCAACACCGTGGTGCTTGGTTGGCCGAACGCTTCGAGGCTTTACCGGATTTGGAGCTCGGTTTGCAAGAAGAACGCATTTCTTGCTGCTACCTTGTTCCTTATCCATGAACTCCCGGGACTTCTTCATCACAAATTGCCGGAAAGTAATGGCTGAACTGTACTCAGGTGAATTTTTTGGGTAGTAAGCCAGAGCATTGTTCAGTAACAGCAGTAGATCTCTCAGCATCTCCGAACTTGTGGTGTAGAAGTTTTTGTCAACATTTCTCTTTATCATCTCCAGGTCCACATGCCTCCGGATAAATTTTTTGTATCTAGCTCTCTTCTGGACATCAAAAAGAAAAGTATTTTAACCAATGGTAGGAGGTTATAGCATCTAAGAGCAGCCCCCCATAGATGGACCAGTTCAGTGTATGAATAACCACTACTTAACTAAAAGCGCTGTGGTTTATTCAAGTAAAATTTAAAAAAGAACTGAAACATCATGCAACTATGCAGCGTTGACATTATTGAGGCCACGCGTTTCGGACATTACTTAAGCCACAGCCAGTAGCTCAAAGGTAGCGCATTTCGGCAGTCATATTGAAGAACATTTGGAATTCAAAGCTATTTACGGAATCTCATGACTTCATTGAATCCACAAAACTATCGAATGCACGGGCCAAGGTTTCATTGCTCTCACAATTTTTTTTTCAGATTATGTAGCTCAATGATCAGATCTACAGTTCACAATATGAAACAAACAAATTGGCAGAACAAATTATTTTCTTTCTTTTAACCCCACATTGCATGACTTGAGCAAAAAATACTCAAATTTACTAAGTTCTAAAAAGAAGCATGAATATGATTTTGCTCTCTTACCTGGCTCTCGAGTCGGCGACGGAAGGCAGCTCCATCCTTATGTTCCATGATGCAATCAAGAAACCGCGGCATCCAGTCCAAATTAGACCCCACGTTTTCCTTGCCTATAGAATCACCACCAGAAACTTTGACGATCTTCCCATGATTTCCGATCGTTTCATCAGTCTCTTTGACAACAAGAGTATTGGCAGAGCTCAACACGTCACTTTCCCCTGTACCACCACCACCATCCCTTGTCCCTCCACCGACTTTCCTACCCCTCCTCCCTCTTCTCTTCCTCAGAGTCTTGAATTCCGGCTTCTCCAAACCCTCCGAAAGCTCCTCCAACTTCACAGTGACCCCAACTCCCTCGGCTTCTCCAGCTCTTGCAGCGGGAACCTGGCAATCTTGCGACCAGTCCCTCCTAACCTCATCCACGCCCTGCGTGAAGCTACCGGCTGAAGAACCATCTTTTGATTTCTCCTTCCCAGTAGAATCCCCACCATCGACATTCTCTGCTCGTGATGAAAATTCCCGCCGGCTAGAGTCGCAATCGAAGTCACTGTCTCCTTTTGAGGCCTTGAGACTATCAAGCTTCGACTGCAGAGATCTGCAACACATAGCGAGTTAGTTTCGCATTCACATTCATCGGATCGGTGCTGGCGTGTCTCCCGTGTGGGGAAATAGAAAACTGACCCAATGGAGTCCTCAGATTTGTCTAACTCCCTCCGTAGCTCTGCCACTCGGAGCTTCCTTAGCTCTTGAAACCATTCACTGCAAATGAAAAGGATTGAAAAAATAAATATCGACAATGGCTCTTGCCGTCAGAAATCCCAAGCTACTAAATCCACAGCGATAACGCTTTAGCATAGGAAGACTCCTGATACTTTCACCTTATAAATGTTTTCGTTTTTATATTGCACGAGATCCTCAAGCTAGAAAGTGAATAACATGACAGACATATATACAAAAGAAAGCAACTTTGCCTCACGACTATGGGATGGGGCTCTAGAAATCACCGGATCCAATTCATTTGCGTCCAACCCAAACATACCATATAAATCTTACAGGCACAGCCCAAACCAGATTTGGATTTGGAACTTGAAAGCCAGGATGCGCTCATTCGGATTGGAGCTCCTACTCGATCACTATAATCAATTGGAACTTCGGATTAGATCTCAGACTGGAAAGCAAATTCCGATACTTTTCCGGTCCAAATTTTGGCAACCGAAACCGACCAAATAAGGAACCAGTAGACCCAAAACCAAACTCGAAACACAACTAACCCGCACACGTTAATGTAGTCCAACGGGAGTGCCATTGTCAGGCCCTAGGCCGGCTTGTGACATTCAGTCAGGTTGGGTAAACCTATTGGGTTTGGATTGTGAACGGGTAACGTGTCCCGTATTGAACCTGAATTCAACACCAAATCTGATAGATATCCAAATCCAACTCTTATGATATTACACCACATATCTGACATTTTAAAGTCAAAGCCGGACCCAACCTAGATGCAGGTAGGTCCAGCTAACATCAACACCAAACAGAATACCCGCTTATCCGTCCCGCCCTATGACATCGTTGGAACTAACTTCACCACTTAAACGAAATGGACCAAATTCGTACAACCATTAAAATTTAAAAAATTTTCCTTCAAGAAATCAATTTTATTTTATTTTTTATAAATAATAACAATAATAAATAAGGAAAAAGTTGTCTGAATTGCCACGGCACTCGGCAGTTGTGCGCGGGCCAGGCGATGAGAAGGTTGCCGTGCCCAACAGCAAAATGGACATAAACCTATCAAATATAACCACAGGCCACCGCAATTGGCAGCGCGTAATTTACCGACGAGAAGGCGAATAAAAAAGGCAACGAGTGGCTCCTACATCCTAATTCCTACACCATCCGACGCGGCGGGGAAGGGTACTTTTTGAATTCCGTGGAAAAAAAAAAATGGTGCGCAAATAAAAAAGGCATTATTTTACTCGTCCTTACTCGCACCCGCTATAACGCCCTTGCAAGTCTTCGTACTTGGCCTTGCACACCTGTGGAAAACGACCACCAAGAAAAAGAATTACCAAAAGATCCAAGTCCACTTAAAAAACAACTTTACGAAAACACACATGAACTTTTGATAATTCAAATTCACGGCCGCTCGCAAATTTCACCACCAAAGGATCTAATTCCTAACCATTCTTCCTTTAGGAGGCATCAATATCGCATTTATTAAGTACGTTCACTTTTTTTGACATTATTGCACTTATTATATCTCTAGCGAACCACCTTGAGAAAATTTGGCAACTTTAGGTGCTGGTCGCAGGATTTCATTTTCCTTATCCACCACATAAAGAAGATAAATACGCACCCGACTCATCGAGTCTTTTTGGCTAAGAATCCCAACCATTTAAAACATCCATTAAAGAATATGGACCATTTAAAAATTCAACTTAATATATATAATAATGAGTAAACTCTTCCGACCATCTAGATTCTGAGCTCCATGTGTTATATATATATATTAAAGAAAAATAATATTAAATTTATAATTTTTATAAAAATTGAAGGAAAAGAAAAAAGAACGACGTGGAAAACAGGTGGCCTAGGCCAAAAGGTTACGGCAGCGGACGCGTCAGCCGACAATTTTTCCATATCTGGTCACACGCATGACCTATTATTACTATATATGCCCTTCACTTTATCTAAAATAACCGAGTGGCCGCACCCTCATCAGGGGAAGGGGAAAAGCCACAGAATGATGCCACCACCATCTAATGGCCGAGGATATTATCGTCCATTGACCTGGCGATGATGCCCACTTTCTGCTATTATTTTTCAGGAAAGCCAATAAAGAAGAAGGGCGTAGCAAGTCTGCCCTGGGAACCTGAGGAAACGACGAAAATCACGAAAATGTCTTGAAGTCAAGCGACACGCTCCCAGATGCCGCCAGCTGTACATTTGGTAGCCAGGGGATTTCGTTCCTACACGTGGCAGCGATTGGAGAGGGGGCTTATTTTATAACAACGAAACGCTCGTCCCGGGGATCTTTCCTTTCCCTTGAGAGAAACCGACCGAAGGCAGGGAGATCCGGAAAGTGGAAACCCGTCAACTTTTGGACTTTTCTGGAAAAGACAACCATGTCCCAGACAGGGGCAAAATGGTCACTTGAAAAATTGTCATGCGACCACCACATATCAACGACTCCGGTAATTCACCAAAAAAAAAAAAAGAACCTGAATTTTTTATTATTGAAAAATATGAAAAAAAACGGGGAAAATTACCTCGGGGGTGAAGAGGTGCGGGAAGAGGGTTCGGGAGCGGACCTCGGCGGCGACGGCGTCCCAAGCGGCGGTCCCGTGACGGAGAACCGCCCCGCCGAGGACGAGCGCCTCCCACGTCCCCCATATCACCGACTCCGCGGCCTCCATCTCCTCCAGCCCGCGTCAGCCCCGCGGCCGCGCATATTTCATCACCGCCAGCGGTGGTCGAACGCCGGGAAGCCGCGCAGAGGAAGATCCGGAACGAACTCGCGAGAGGAACCGCGGCCTTGGCAGGCAACCCGGACGGGAGAACGGACGGTTTTCCGGCAAGTCGTCGGCGGTTTCAGGGTATCTTTTGTTCGTATGGGAAGGGAGGTTGAGGGGTGACGTGTTTTCGGGTTGTTGAAAAGATTGGAGGGGAGAAGGCCGAGGGAGGGAAAGGGAAGGAGGAGGGAGGGAGAGGATTTTTAGGTTTTCTTTCTAAGTTTTCTACCACCCTCCCTCCACCTTCTCTTTCCTCCTTTATATTGCCCTCGACTGAAATTACGATTCCGCCCATGGAAAGTTGGAGTACTTGCGTATCTGGTTTCCCTTTGCGTCCCCTGGGCCCCACTGTCCCCAGATCGGGTTACGGCCGGTTCGATTTTTTCAGGCCTACAAATCGACTCGGTTCGGTCAGCTAGCGTTTGGCTCGACGACACATTTC
>JAANDH010000575.1:200351-287974 GCA_011799765.1 Nymphaea thermarum
GGGGGCCCCCCCCCCCCCCCCCCTTCCCTTTGCCCATGCAACTCTGCGATCAGCTCGATTTTGAACATTGACAAATAGGCTAGAAGAGACCCAGTTAACCCATTGAAATCTTGACCAATTGGTCTTCGTTGATACAGGTTGCAATAATAATGTTTAATGAATCTATTCAGATATATTAAATATTTTGTTACATTTTTACTCCAATTTCTTAAGGCAGATTTATTGGAAAGTAACAATATGTTACTGTTGCCGGTTGTTTGAAATAATACCATTATGTTACTACCCTCACTTACCTAACTTAAAAATGGGTTGAATTCATTGGACACTTTAAAAAGTGTTTCATGAATCTACTTTAATTTAAATTCTTAACCAACACTGACGACTCCAATAAGTGTTACACGCCAAATTTGAACTTAGAAAAACCACCTTAATGTTACCCGTTTCCATTCAAGAGGTCCGGATCTGTTAAATCAAAGAACTAAATCTAAAAAGCAAGCAGCTGATCCAAATTTGGGTTCAGTATCTGATTTGATGTGCTTGGCAGGTAGAATTCAATTCCAAAAATAAGGAGGATGGTGCGTTCGGTAGAGAAGGAATAAGAACTTTCGTGTCAAATAAAAGCAAAGATTTCCGGATCTTATTATAATCAAGTCCGGCCCACCGCTTGATTTTGATATGAACCCACTCTAAAATACAAACGCAATTTGATCCAGCAGATCCATATCCGAACGACCTCGGGGTTGTAAGGCTGAACATGCGCCTGGATATATATATATATATATATATATATATATATATATATATATATATGTTTTGAACCCCATTTTTTCCATCAACTTAAAATTATTCATTTAAAAAACCTCAAAAGAATTCAATTTGTTCATCGAATTTTCATTCATTTTTCTTAACGTTATAAGTTTTGCTATTTGAGTTCATTTATGAAGTCAAATTGAACAGTTGGCTGAAATTCAGCTGAAGCAGCTGGTCGATGTTAGATAGCCACAATCATTAGTTGACCAAACTCTCTCTCTCTCTCTCTCTCTCTCTCTCTCTCTCTATATATATATATATATATATATATATATATATATATATATATATATATATATATATATATATATATATATATATATATATATATATATATAAAACGTGCACTAGTAATAAATCTAAGTTTTCTAAACCAAATCCTTGTTTGCTAAGGAAACATGACTATGGATTCAAGTAGCATTTTTGATTTGCACAAAATCGGCGCTATTTGAATTGTTACAAGGTTTGAACTCTGGCTTCCAATTAGGCTTGACAATCGAGCCAGCTCGATGCCCGAAACCCAAGCCCGTACTCAGCTCGACCAGGATAAAATAAGAATATTTTTTTAACATTTTTTTGAATATGACATACCTTTTAATCATAAAATCTAATAAGATAAAAATAATATTAAAGACTTATCGAGCCTAATCGGGCTCCATCGGGCTGACTCAGGCCCAATCAGGTCAGATATTGAGTACCCGGTCCCATGCCCAGCTCTACTTCTAATGTCCTTCGACATTTTTCACTTTCAATTTAAATTTTTGTGTGCACTTAGAGATGTCAATAAATAGGATTTGGGTTGGATATCCATCTAAACTGCTTTAAATAAGTCAGATAAGAAATACAAAAACAAAAAAGAAAGGGAGTCCGATTAAGAAAGTGGGTTGGATTCAGATTTAAAAAATGATATCGGATTCAGATTAGATTTGCATTCAATATCTGATTTACATAATAAGTATCAATACAGCCAGTTAACTTTTTCTATATCCAAATTTCATGCATTTTGAAAGTCGGTTCTCAACATATTATAATATAAGTTTGGATTCAGTTGTGGATTCAGAAGTCGGATTTAGATTGGTTTTGGGTTGTAAATTTAAAACTCGAATCCAAGATACTTTTTCCTCATTTGAGCATGAATTAGTATCCGAATATATAAACATCATGATTCACAAGAAAGTAACTTCTGCTGTTTCACCTACCCACTTTGTTCTTTTTGCAGAAATGCCAAATCAGATCCTACAAACATACTGTAATT
The DNA here is from genome assembly GCA_011799765.1 of Nymphaea thermarum. Lineage (NCBI taxonomy): Eukaryota > Viridiplantae > Streptophyta > Magnoliopsida > Nymphaeales > Nymphaeaceae > Nymphaea > Nymphaea thermarum. Next base: position 202,417 of record JAANDH010000575.1, read on the forward strand.
TGTAAAAAAAAAATGTTAAAAACCAAAGGCTCTTTTCTTAAATTTGTTTCATTTTCTTCACTTTATTTTTTCACAAGAACCGGACATGAACAAGAGATATTATTGGCATATGTTATCTGGATTCTCCGCAAAAGATCATGGAGTTTATCTGGATTCCTCTTCATTATTTTTTTTCCTTCTAGCTTTAGTCACGTATTTCTGTTTAAAGACCCGAACCTGGTTTGGTGCCCGGACTTTGTACATGTATCGGACCAGATCCGGATCATGATGGATCCAAATCACCTCTTAGTTTTCGCTAATAGGGCAGAGGCAGGTGTTGGTATTGTGTGGACAATTGCCCACATAGAATTCCTATTTCCATATTAATATTTTGGGATTTTTTTTTCTCATTTACATATTAGTGTCCTTTAAAACTTTTCCTGACCGTTAAACTTGGCTTAGAGAATAAAGCTAGAGTCATTTGCATATTTAATTGAGCGAAAGAGGAATAATTAGTTAAGTGAAGCTTGATGTACAAGGGATTCTCTGGTTGGCTTCTTAGTATGACATATACTATATGCTGATGTTGCCTATTTCAAGCACTTATATGCAGTATATAGGTATATTACGTTCACCATATGTAATTTATATATGTATGCTATAGGATGCATATAATTGGGTGCTGTTATATTATATAATGATACTGATTTTCCAAAAAAAGCAACTTAAAGAGAAATCTTTTTTTTTTTTCTGAAAATTGTTCAGAGAGAGATTTCCATTCTCAAGAACTCATTGACTGGAGGAACAATGGTATCCATGCATATCATTGCAGGTAGTGCTGGAGGTCACTAAGATCTCTATCAATGATGGAAATGCTGCTGTCATATAGGTACAGCAGGCCATTTTGTTACCTTTTTTGGATTGGATTTGGATCGGACCCAGTTCATTTTAAATTGTAAGTGAAAAGTGTCCAATTTTTTTACCTTAATTTGTCATTATTTTTAACTTCAATTTAATAGAATTATATGTATCAATTATTGAACTCAGAAAATGCTTTGAAGTTTTTTTTTTTTCCCTCGACCACCGCTTTTGGAGTGTTTTAGGTGTTCCAGATATGAAAATGTTAGAATAGAATACTTGGGCTGATGAAAGTCTGGTTGTCAGTTTGCTTTTCATAAGTATTATTCTTCTAAACTGCAAATGGTAGATGCACAACATTTTAGTCGACAGGTGTATTATTTTCCACCCAAACCCTAAAGCAGCCCTGGACTTCGGAGACTGGAGAAAAAGGCTTCGACCTCTTCCAAGTGGAGCTGGACATTCTATTCAGAAAAGAATCTGCAGTTTCACCAATCAAACAGGCCTGTCTAAATAAAGACTGCTTAGCTTGTTGATGAGGTGTTCGTCAACCCAGTTGGCCCTGAACCGACAACCTTGATCAAATACAGCTTGGTTCGTTGGGCTCGCTTTCCAGGCCCAGTTATTCCCATTCAGCTGCAAGAATGGAAGGTGCACATGGGAGACAATTTCACTACATAAAGAGCAAGCAACTTTATAGGTTTGCTTATTTTCCCACAAAGAGAAACAATGAGATTACACATTTTGCCCACAAAATAATTAGATATTGGATAATATTTAGAAAGTCATCACGTTGCAAAACTTTAAAATAAGATTACCTATTTCAGAAAATATTTTGTTTTGTTCCATTAGTAGAAAGATCGGAGCCCGAAAGTTCTCGCTAAATACCACCTACCAGCCCCCACCTCGACTTTTGAGTCAACCCCCTCAACATTCAATAGCAAGTTCATACCTCTCTCTCTCTCACAACAAAGCCTTGTTACCGTAGATTCAGCCTTGTTGGTGGCCAATTTTTCCCTTCTATGAAAAGCTTATGAGCAATTCGTAGTGATGTTAATGAAACTAATGCGTGATCTAAGAGTGCAATCCACCTGTTTGTTAATACCTTCAATTTAAAAGAAAAGAGTCATATGCCGCCTTCTCCATATAGTGCGAACCAGTAGATAGCCCAGCTATTGAAGGAAAAAGAAAAAAACAAAACGTGAATAATAACCTAGTACTTCAAGCCCTAGTGAAGAATCAAATACATCGTCTGTCTCACCAGTCCATAATACTCGTGCGATTTCATTTCTGACACTTCGTTTGGGACTTGGGAGGATTCTGATTTCCCCTTTAATTTCCCTTTTCATGTGCTCTTCCAGAGCCTGTGGAAAATCATAGAAACAAACATAGTTCCAAAAGAGATGTGTATATTAATTTCAGATTCACTATTGACTCAAATTCGGAGTGTATATGACATTTGGGGTGTAACATGTACAAATCAAGGGGTGTAAGGCAATATGATGATACAAGCTCATCAAACAACCAAATAAATGGATCGAATACAAAGCCAACTGGAATAACTCGAGTCGCATTCTGCAGCCTGGTGAGATAAATCAGATTTTCTGGCCTTGGGCACTTCAACAAGCAGATATTCTCCTGTACACAAAAATTCTGATGCTTCTCTGGCAGTCTCGTCGCAGCATGAGTTTGCCCTTATGGGCAACAAGGTCATGCAAATCTGAAAACTATACAAGGCCATAGAGCGCAAAGATCCATATTCCGCTCGGTTATACTTCCTCAAGTGCTAGATTTAACTCGCAGGCAGCTTTTGATAGAAGCCCACCCTTCCTGTATGGCACAACAAGCAGAAGACACCAGTTACAAAACCTGTGTTCCTTCAAAGTCAGAGACGTTACAAGTTTCCAGATAGATTGAAATGTGCCCACTGCTGTGAAGGTTCTGAATGGCAACCAAGAAAGTAAAGATTGGTGGAATAGAATCAAATTTGCTGATTGATGAAAAGCATTCTTAAAAGTTAAAGAGCACATAATGTGAAGCTTAAGATCAACGAGTTAAAATGACAAGCATCCAGGTGTTACAGAATGATATTCTTTCATATAGTCAAGAAAATAATTTAAGTCATCCAGGTGTTACAGAACGATGTTCTTTCATATGGTCAAGAAAATAATTTAAGAGTTGGCCTAGCTCGTCTACTAAATCGGATGAAGCAAGTGATGAGTCCATGAATTGAGTGGCTTAACATAGACAAGTGATACACTTGACAATTCCTTCATACATCAGATACTGTTAAAATGATGGTATTAGAAGTAATGCATCTAATATGATTTTGAGAAAGAAAAGAACAATCACATCTTTGAGAACATAACTAGATCACCGCCAGAATTGGGAAATAAAATGGAATTGTTTTTCTAAAAACTTTTCCTTTGCATGGGAAGTATGGATAGAAAATCGGGAGAATGGTCAAAGTATCATGGATGATAAGTACACCAAGATGATGAACTTTTCTGTCATAGTACCTTCCTTTCTAACTGATAAAAACACGTTTAACTCAACCACAACACATCTTCGCAAATTGAACTTCAAATGCAACAGATACTTACCTTAATAGAGAACTAAGGCTCTGCTTAACCTTTTGTAACTCTGCAAAGCACTGATTGCAGCGCTCCAGCCTACATCCAAACAGTAAAAAGAAAAGTAAGTCGAATGCCATCAGCAACAAGCTTAAACCCATGTGAACACAGGACTGTGGTAATTAGGGTAGAGACCGTTCTTCGGCATGAAGATCAACCCCGACCACTGTTCGTGCTGATACTGTTGAATGGATTACTGGCCCAAAGGTCCTCACAAGCTTTAGCAACATCTCCAATGATACACTTATATGCCTGTCATTTCAAAGACCAAAATGACAAAAAAATATTCCATAAGAAAAAACGATTTCATAAGCATCCAGATAATAAAGGTGTGCAACATGGTAAGCAATGATATGATTTGCTTTGAATAAATGGTAAAGCTGAACAGCACAAGAGAAGAACATGCCTGTCAATTTTGCTGCTTAGCAAGCCAGTAAGCAGTGGTAACATAGAAGCACAGGTATCAAGTGTGATAAAGTCAAATTTCTCTAAGAATACACTGATTGCATCAGCTTCCACCTGTATTGAATAATGAAGAAGACATATCAAACACACAGAAACAAACAAAATCCAGTAAAAATTATTGACCATTCAGCTACGTTATTGCAGCTTGAACAGAATACCTACAGAATGATCATTCATCTTTTCCATGGTATTGATAGCACCCTTTATGTTATTTGCCCCTAAGGACCGCCGCACTACCTGAAAATTAATGTAAGTGATGTCCTTCAGAAGTATAATGTCTCCAAAATCCAAATATATAAGATGCAATTGTTTGCATAGAAGTATCAAAGAGTAAAATTAAGTCCAGAAGGGGATTGCCAATGGTACAGGACAAAAGACAAACCAAAGCACTCAAAAGCAAAGGAGGATCTCGAACTGTTGAAGATACCTCAAGCTCACACATTGAAACCCTAAGGTTGTAACACAATTCTTGTTGCAAAGTAAGGATCACAAGTTTAACCATTAGAAAGGAAAATGATCATTGTACTTCATTGTACCAAACCATTCCCATAAGCTCCAAAGTGAAGCTAAAAACACAACATGCAAGGGCTTCCTACATCTAGAAACCAATGAAAGAACTGGTACTCTTATAGAAACCCAGACATGCTTGTAGGAGAACAAATGGACAATCAACCCACACTAAACCACAATAAGATTACAGCATGCGTATGTGTGTGCACTTCAATCTTTGGTTATACTTTATGGAATAAAATTTCAAAACTAAAACAGAGAATGAAAGTTAAAATTTGAAGACAAGGAAGATAGTCCCTTCAATACACATGCACCAAACTAATACCTGTAGCTTTGTAAGACGAAACTGCATTTCTCTTAAAAATACGTGATGACCTTGCATGGCACTATCACAGTCGTCTTCATTTGAAACTGAAGGCAAGCCACACTCAACAGCCTGAAGCTGACCCTTCTGGCCAACAAGAAAGCACAAGTATTTTTAAAGGGAGTCACATGTGCCATATTGGGAAGAAAAGGAAATTGAACTGCCACAACAACAAAGCAGAGATTAGAAGCTCACTGAAACAGGGATTGAGGCAGCAAGCTCGGAGACTGAGTCAGAGGAAGAACTCATCGTTTGTGTGTCATTGTTTGGAGATCTTTCCCTCCTCTCCCAACTATCAACCAGGGTACGTGTTCTTCCCGAGGAATGCCTTCTCTCTGGATAGAGGAAGGAGGGAATTAAAACATTCAAGTTTATGAAACACTCATGAGCAAACAATTGATCTTGTCTTATGCCCACCTTCTAAATATCCAACAGTACTTGCTCTTCTTCTATTGGGCACTTTAACATCACCTGTGAGGGATTTAAAGATGAAAAATATTCACTTCAACAAAAATCAATGCCAATTGAAACACTCATAGAACATATCAGGACTATATATGTAGATTCAAAAAGCAATCCTGGCTGAAGTGACCAGAACCACAACATTCCAGGATTACATGTTAGGAAGGCCAACAAAGAACAGTCCCAACCTTCTGCCTTCTGGAAGAAGTGGACGGATTGATCCAGCTCAAAATATAAATAATTATAAGCTGATCAGAGAATTTTACGTCAAATAACTTAATAGAGCATTACATTCTGTTCTTCACACTTTTAGAACTTCATTAAATCCCCAGCACTTCATCAATAAAGATATTGTCCAAGCCTCCAAGGTCTCACCAAGAAGCAAAATAATAAAATTATAAAGAATACCGAACATAAGCACCCAGTTCAAAATGTCTTACAATCCCAAAATGAATTGCTATAACTAGAAAGGAGTAACAGATGCAGAAACTTACAATTTTCAGAGCGAATGCTCGGTTTGTGTCCTACTGAAAAACTCCTTTCAAACTTTTCAGCAACATTTCTGATACTGGTCCCATTTTGTTCACCACAACTGGAGGCATCACTTTTGGCATCCAGACCAGGAAAGAAGTTCTTTAGTGGTTCATGATTCAACTCATTGTTCTTGCGCTTAGATGATTCACAGTTCGTTGAAGTTGGTTCAGTGTCACTACCACCTCTACTAAATGATTGTCTCCGTGCATGTGATGGCTTTGATGATAAGACTGGTCTTTCAACAGGGACATTTTCAGCTTTTGAATCAGCTGGTTGCTCAAGTTTTTTACTGTTTCTAGCGACAATAGCAGGTAAATCAGGTCTAGGGACGACCTTGGAATCAGCTTGTTGCTCAAACTTCTGGCCATTTCTAGGGACAACTACAGGCACAACCTCAGGTTCAGAAAGGACATGGGCGGTAGCTGCGGATGGTACTTTTGGCACAGCCCTTTTCTTCAAAGCAGATGCATGGGATGCTGCTGCTGAATTAGAAGCAAGGGTTTTGGAGTCATTACTTAGACCAAATCTTGGGGGAGTACGTGGAGGAGTTTCAGCAACTGCAAAATAGCAAACAAGAAATAATTGCCATCCATAAAGCATGCCATTTTATGTACAAAATGTTCAGGAAATGCATATATATGAAAACTAATCAAACAACAATCGGACAAGCAGAAAGTGCCTACAAAAGAAAACAACTTACAGATTGATGGTATGTGAACTTTCGGCTCTTTTGGTTCAGGATTCAGGAGTGGAGAAAACGACTTAATGTTAGCTTTTACACTATTCTCTAATTTTTGTACAGATTGACTTTCCTTTATATTGGACTTGGTTTCCGGGTGACCATTTTTTGACAACCCACCAACTGCATAGGGTGCTATGCGCTGCAAAAGTAAAGTTAAACAGAGCATTTTAATCACAAAATTTATTTCACTTTCAAGTAAAAGAAACATCCTGCCATCCTGCCCCTCAACTAAAACACTGACAAGAAAATTACCGAGATATCAGCAACCCATACTCCAACACAACTTTGGTTGAAGGAACAGCCTAAAAGTTTCCCATCATGTATATTGAGATCATCCAATTTGGACCATCCCATATCAACTATATCATGGCATCTAACTGGCTCCCATGAGAACACCTGATTAAACAATACAGAGTTCAGAAGACAAAAAATAAACAAATATTTAAACAGGGATATCCTTTGTCAGCTGATGCTGCAAAATTTTATTACCTTCAAGGACTCATGCAACCCACAGAAAAGAGTTCTTCCATCAGGGTTAAAGACCATAGAACGTATTCCTGAAGCCTGTTAATGCATAACAAAGTGTCAGAAAGCTATAAAACTTTATTTGAATGAAGTTTTCTATGAACAACAATTCCATTGATGTAACGGAAGAAGTACGTAAAGAAACGACTTCCACAATGAAATTGAGTGACATAGCATATATTATAAGAAAAGCCTGACATGAAACAAAAAATATTTGAAACTAAATTTGCAGAATTTCTCATTATAATGCAGAATCAGCAGCAATATTGATCTTAGGAGTTCATATTGATGTTTGACAATAATCCACAGAATAACTAAAACTTGTTACCAAGTTCCTCTTCTTTCCATATTGCATGTTTCAGTTATTTTGCTAGGTTAAGTAGAATCTCCTAGCAAAGAACACACACACACAAACACACACACGCACACGCACACACAGAGTAACTGCAGTAAAGATATTTTACATACCTCAGGTCCTGCAGACCCAATAAGTTCAAAAGTCTCTAGATCCCAAAACTTGACTGTTCTATCAGAAGAACCTGAGGAGGATTAAATCCATTAGCTGTATTCTTGAAATAATAAACATCCTGGTTCACAGCTTTTCAGATAAAGGGGACCAAAGAAAAGCAGTTAGAGAACGGAAATCTTATAAAGCACTAGCATTCTGGAAAGAGAACTTCACTGTCATGATATCCAGAACTTTAAAGAGAAGAATAACGTGCATACTTAGCATGAGTGTGTCTCCATGTATTGCACCTCCCCAAGTGTGTTGACTGACATTTATGGTAATTATAAATACTTCTAGCAATTTCACCATGAATCAACACTTATATTGCTTGATTCTGATGCATATACAATTTCTTTTCTAATAAACAATGGCAAAAAAAAAATTATAAATACATCTTAGTCTGGAAAAATCATATTTTTCATTAACAAAAAAACATAATTCAATTGTCTATTATTAGCAGATGGACAATAGTAAACACCTATACCATGTCTACTCTACTCTTAGTAGGTATAGGTAAGCATAACTGAGAAGCAATGTCACAGAAAACACATTTTAATAAAAAAAATGCAAGAAAAACGTTCAAAATGAGTACACTAAAAACAGGAAAAAATGTGTTTTCTAAAAAACCACCAAAATGAAAAAGAACACGTTTTATTCCTGTCTTCTTGCATTTCTTTTACGTTTTTTACATTTTTAATTACCAGATTTTTTTTTCACATTTTATTTTTAGTTTTTTAGCTTCTTTTATAGCAGAAGATCATTTAGACATGTACAAATTATGAGACTATAGCAACCTCAAACTTCCACTTTCCCAACACAAAGAGCAATTAGGCGAAAACTAGCTACATCATTGTTGAAATGCTAGACATTTTCTGCCTAGGGACACATCTTCTCGATTTAAAATTTTAAACCAGCAACCAGCAATTATGCCATGGACAGGTATATGCATTTGGTAAAGCACCTACTGGTAAACGGTTTGGAATCTTTTGATGGTACTTTCTCCCACTGATACAAAGATGCGGGGTAGCAGGACTACAGCAAAGGCTAACTTTGGTTCCCCTCTTCCAAATGAGCATATAATATCGCCTTCTCAGGACATGCCCCTTTATAATTATAAGACAACATTCCTATGACAGAAGAAAGAGGAATGTGCTCTTTTTGGCTGGACATTTCAACAAGTGAACACCATTATTTTTCTTGAACCTACCATGATCAACCCATTATATTCAAATGTGCTTAAATTGCACTAATCGCTTCCATGACATCACGTGTCCAGTGAACCTAAGTCCTAAAGATTCCTGCCACCTCAAAATTAGAAAACTTAAAACAAAGCAAAAGCTTTTTCCTCAAAAATGTCAAAAAATGTAATAAAGCATGATAATTTCATTTTGATTTGTTTTATTTCAAACTATCATGAATTTTTTCCCTTTCCTTGCTTTTGCATGTTTTGCCATTTTTTATGTGGCTTTTTTTTTTTTAAATAGCTACACACACGAATGCACATACAAACAGACACTAGTGTTGCTTTTATACCAGATCAATAGATCATCATCTACAAGCCTGCAGAATGCTCAAGTTTCCACTTTACCAAGACAAAGAGCAATTAGGTGAAAAATGGCTACAGTTCTGCTGACATGCTAGATTTTTTCTACCTAGGGACACATCTTCTGGATTTAAAAATATGCCTTTAGTAAAGTACCTACTGGCAAACTGGTTGGAGTCTTTGGATGGTGTTTTCTCCCACTGATGCAGAGAGGCTGGGTAGCAGGACTTCAGCGAAGGTTAACTTTGGGTCCCCTCTTCCAAACAAATGTTCAACAGCACCTTATCAGGACATGCTCCAGAAGCCTTTATAAGACAACAATCCAATGACAGAAAAAAGACGAATGTGCAATTTTCTGTGGGACATTTTAATATCTGAAAACAACTACATTTCCATGACAAACCCATTTTAGATAAAAATGTGCTTAAATTGCACTAATTACTACCATGACATCAAGTGTTCAGTGAACCTAAGCCCTAAAGATTCCAGCCAGTTGCCATGACACGTAAAGGAATTTATAAATGCAGAAGGCAGAAGGCAGAAGCAGTTAGCTGTACAAATCTGCAGCCCATAACAACTGGACGTAACAGAACTTCATTATCTACAAAGTGTTAACCCTTTAAGGTTGTAATGCAGTGAAAAACACAGTTGCACTTGACACATATTTACACAAAAATCAGCCAAGAAAGAATGGAAGTCAAGAACCATTACATATCTACACTCAGTAAACTCCGATTTTATGGCTTAACCTTAGGCATATTTGAAACCCACCTGTTGCAAGTAGAAATTCATGGGGATGAAAATCCATGCACTGTATTTGCCCTTCGTGACACTTGAAATCATGGAGGAGCTTTCCAGCAGTCAAATCCCAGAGCTGTTCAAAAAAGAAGATGTAATACATAGTAGGTTGTCACCCCCCAAATAAATTTCCAAAACAGCACTTCTCCAGGAATGATGCAAAAGCACAGAAGGCTGCTAAGTTACCTTAACAACATTATCTTCTCCACCAGAAACAACCCAACGACCATCTGGAGTGAATTTAATGGCATTGACACCTCGACTGTGCCCCTTGTATGTATGAATGCATCCTTTTCTTCTAATATCCCATATCTTCAAATTAGTATCCAAAGATCCAGAAGCAAAGAACTCGCCAAAAGGATGGAAATCAACCGAAATACAGTTAGATCTGTGTCCAGTAAGTGTCCGAACAACTGTCATCCCAAAGAGTAGTAAATAATCAAATAAGGAAACTGATTCACAACATTACAGGAAGCCCAAGATTCAAAGTATAACTGTATAAGGGACACCAGATGGAATAGCTAATCACTATAGCTCACTTTTTGCCTCCTCCAAGTCCCAGAGCTTTATTGTGCCACTTGAGGCTCCAGCAACAACAAAAACTTCTGAAGAGTCAAATGTAACAGATTCAACTGGACTTGTGTGACCAGAAAGGCTCTGCAGATTTAAATAACAAATTAGGAATCATCTACAAAAAAACAATCCAAAATGTCAAACAGATCTTTCTGACCAAATTGCACAATATAAAAAATGTGTCATGTCATAAAAATTTGAAGTTTGGAATCGTGATGCCGGTATATAACATTCAGTCATCCCATGGACAGCCATATCTTGTTGCTGCCTTAAAGTACTCAAACTGCCATCACAGCAGATATGACCCTTTGTATCTGATATTCCCATCAATGACCACTAGCTCAAAGAAGTAAGAACCACGTGAAATTCCTAACAGGAATTATCAATGAGAGTTAAAAGTCTTAAGAAGCATAAAAGGAAAAGTATCATTTATGTGTTTACTAAAATGCATCTTTACAAACACAAAAATAGAAACATATTTCTTGGAAAAGAAATTATCTTTGAATCATTTATATTAGCTGGACATTGTTATTCCAAACAAGCACGATCAGCACCTCTCAGACACTGTGATTCTCAAGATCAGTAAAAGCCAGTGCTGCCAGTAGAAAGGATCAAGATCCCCAAGAAGGGAATCCTGATTCTTATGACTTGAAAATCTCAATTCAAGATATAGATGTCAATCCCCACTCTTAGGAATCTGACCCTTTTCTGAACAGCTCCTATGCCCGGAAACCACAATTCCCTCAAACATTTCAACTTTTTTAGGTATCTTGATTCTTATGCTCAAATACTTTCATGCAGTGTCTCCAAATGACTTCCCACATTGCTTCCTACTCACTCGATGTTTCTCAATCCCCAGATCCCCTTAAATTTGGAAATGACTGCTTTCTTTTTGTCCTAATTCATATGCTTTCATATTCCGGGGTTCCATCCCAATGATTGTGGACGAAAGATTTATTTTCTTTTCAAGAAAAACGCATTTGCAACGAAAGTGATGGTTCGCTTTCAAACTTAGAGGGAATAGACTTTCCGAGAGTCTGCGAAGAATGGAAGGAAAAGGTGGCTCTTCACCTCCAAACTTCCTAGTTTTCTACAAGCTTCTGGAAAATACCCGGAAAACCGGCCAAAAGTAACTTATAAGCAACAAATTCTCCAGAAAAAGGAACAGTATAAAATTTATCTTGAAGGCAGATATCCAGTCGTTAGGCCCCATGGTTCACCACAGCTAGCAAACGAGGGGTACTGACAGACGCGATAACAAAGTTGTGAGCAAAATAACGAAAACCAGTATAATTGTAACTCCCAAAACTTCTTCAGCTTCACAATTCACCATCAACAATTTAAAACCATCGCCCCTTCAAAAGCAAACAAGAAACCGACACACAAAAAATCCTCAAGACTGCCTTCTATGCCAATTCGCCAGAAAAAGGCGACCGAAAATCCCATTTTCTGCAATCCCAAAACCATTAATGAACAGAAGCAAGACGCCCGCAACAGCTACCCGAACAACGCACCATAAACATAAACATAAGAATAAGAAAAGAGAAACTGGAACTAACCAGGATAGAATTAGGCTTCCCAATCGCCCATAGATTAACCTTTTGATCCTCCCCGCCGGTGACGACGACTCTGGACGATTTTTTCCCGATCTTCAAGCAATTCACATTCGAGCTATGCGCCACGAATTCCTCTGGTCAACCGAGTCAAGGCAAAACCAACAGAAATAGCAAAATCGGGAAATAAAAAACGCCAACCAATACAAACTCCGAAGATCCTCCCACCCAACCCGCCGCCCCTACAATTCGTATACAACAACAGCAGTAGAAAAAGAAGAAAGAAACAAGAGACAACAAAAGAAACAACGAAACAGTAAACAGAAAGGAATGAGGAAGAAAAAGGAAAAGAGAAGTCCTTTCTCTTCCCCTCCCTTTGCCTTCCATGTCAGAGGATACGGAGCTTGTACCCACGCTTCATCCTAGAAACGAATCATCCACACGAGAACGAAGCACGCGCGAGGGAAGAGCCGGCACGTGCCTGCGGGAGCCAGGAAGGATGGGCAAGCACCAGAGGAGAAGAAAGGATCTGGCGCGAGTCGCAGAGGAGGGAAGAAGACTTCTCTATAGTCGAGATTTAAGAGAGAGAAAGAGAGAGAGAGAGAGAAACAGGGTTTTACTTTATTTTTTTTTTCACTTTTAAAATTTTAAAAATATTTTTATTTTTGAGAGATTAGGAGAGAGGGAAAGCGGCTTGTGGTGTTGTCGCTCTCACAATTTCTCTCTCTTGCCACTTTCTCTTACTAGTTTTTTATTTTTATTTAATTATTTATTTATTTTTTGAGTTGGACCAGTGGGGAAAAAGTAAAACGTGGTGCAGGAAAGATAAAATGGTCTTAACCCTTGGTTGATCCCATAATAACAAAACTGTCCCTCTATTTCAACAAAAATAAGAAAATAAAAAAACAAAAAAAAATTATCGCTTCTCGGTTCGTAGGGGTTTTATTCATTCTGATTCACAATTTTAACGCTAAATCCCACTTTAAATTGAAACCAATGTTTGTTCAAAATCTTTAAAATTTCAAAAAAGAATAAAAATAAAAGATCAAAACAGATATAGTATTACAATGTTAACCGAGTAATAAACATTTTCTAAAAAAGAAAGCTTAGTCTCTGTAAAGGATCAATAAAATTCTAGCCTTTTTATTTATTGCCTTAATTGGAGAAAAAAAAATGAAAAAAAAAACACATATTCATTGCCATCAATTCTCTATAATAAAAGCGTTTTTTTTTTAAAGTAAATTTTGAATAAATTTTTCTAAATTGCAAAAAAAGGTTTTTTTTCAATTTTTAAGAAGAGGCAATTTACAAGTAAAGAAAAAAAAAAGTGAAAAACAAAATAGAGGTATAAAAATGACAGTTGAGCGGGTGATCTTGACAAACACCAAAAAGTCATTTCTCGATCATATGATTGATAGACACCTTTTCAAAAAAATATATAAAACTAATTGTCGCTTTTTTGGAAATAACATTTATTCCATTGACAATCCTTTTTTATGTTTTATTCAGGAAACCCATTGGAAAAAAACGAATTTATGAGGTCATGAGAGGTGTCCAATGTTAGCTATGTTTTTCATTTTCTTATTTATGATGGTTGGTGGGTCCTCCATAAAATATGAGCTGAATATGGATCGGGTCTGACCGACCCGGAATTGGTTTTGGACTTTGGACCACGCATATTGGTTCAAATCGCAAACCGTATCCGCTCATTTTTCATCTAATGATCCAATAACCGCCTTAGATATCCAAAATCCAAATCCAATACAAATTTCCCAAATCAAGTTATATTCCACAAAGCGTGTGGACTTTGGCTGATTACGATTGTGGGTCAAGGACCACGAGTCTAATCCCATATCCAAATTTGCAGTTGACTGGTTCTCTCAAGCATATCCAAGTGAATTACTGCACGACACATCTTTTTCTCAAAAGCATATTTTTATATGGGCATCTCAGGGATCCAATATCCAAACTGGGTCCATCCATATCCAAGTCAGGCTTTTACAGTTCTCATCTTCGAAGCGCAGATCCAAAAATTTTTCATGATGCGAGCCGAATTAAAGTTTCTAAATTTTGACTTGGGACGAAATATCATTTTTCAAAATTTTTATATAAAACAAGTGATTTTTTTTTTTAAATTTACATATAAACTTTTAAAAGAAAAATTTTCGAGGTGGGGCCAGGGCCCATGCATGCCCAACATTGGCTCCTCACTCAAGGTCAATGCATTACATTCTAGGGGACCAAGTGTTTCTTGATGTCTAAATTTTTAAAGTAAAGGAAATCCAGCTTGTTAAGAAGAATGAGAAGATTTGTTTGTCCTAATTATATTTATTAGGATGCTTAGCAAGAGAAAAATGATTAACCAACTAATTAGTCTAGTTGTGGTCAATGTTTTCCATATTGAAAAAGATGTAGACTTCAACTTTAGAGTTACTAATCAAAGTTTGCATATAAACTAAGCACATTATTTTCTAGGTTTTGTGTCCAACAAGAGCTCAATTTGAGAATGTCAACATATCGGATTTAGATTGGATATTCGATCAAGCCATTCTGAAGATATTGGATACGGAAAAATAATTCATATTCGTTTAAGAAATCAGATCAGATCGAATCTGTATTTAAGAAACAACATTTAATCAGATTCAGATTCAGATATACATAAACGTCCGCTCGGATTTGGAGCAGATTTAGTTTTAAATAAATATGTCATATCCAAAATATTCTTACACTTTGAAAATCGGTTACAATTGGTTCAAAATTTGAATTCGAATTTAGATTTGAATGTAAAAACCAGATTCGGATAATTTCAAATTATAAAACTGGATTTCAGATATGAATTTTCTTCCTTCGAATTTGATCTATTAACATCTCTAGATCCATCCACCTAACTACCCCAATATTAGGTTGAATGAGATCGAGGGTCTCCTACTCAAGGTCAGAGCGAGGAGTTTTTTTATGAGGGGAGCTGAACTATAGTTTCAAAATTTCAATAATGATCGAGAAATAATTTTTCAAAAATTTTATATAGCATAAATCAATTTTTTTTAAAAAAGGTTTTTTTGGGTAAGGGACTGGAGTTGAAGGCTTTTGATCGAAAGAAGGTCAAAAGTTCAATATCCGGGATAGCCGTGACGGGGCGAAACCGAACTCATGAGATTTCAGGGCACATCAGGTGGCTAGGTCCATCACCATAATTGAAACTAAGGTCTCACCATAAACCTAGATGATCAGTTACATGTGGGCAGATGAGCGGTCAACGTCGCAGGCTCGCGGTCAGACCTTGATCAAGGGTCATGGCCAACAAGATGTAGACCGGGACCTGAGCTCACATGATTCCATCCAAACTGTAGGGTCGCTATCGTAGCTTGACTTTGGTTGGTATGGTGGTACAGTAGCCGTGGTTCCATCAATGGATGCAATTGCACCCCGTCTGCATCTCTACTCATGCCCAATCAATGGCTGCTACCAAGAAATTGACTGCACCAATAAAGAGATATTCATAATTTGAGAGGGAGGGCAAGAATATTCAACACCCCCAAGAGCCATTGCTTGGTGCAACGGTAAAGTGTTTGCGTGGACAATATATATATATATATATATATATATATATATATATATATATATATATATATATATATATATATATATATATATATATATATATATATATATATATATATATAATCACCGACCTATGATATTGGTGACAAATTATATGTTTTTATGGGAGTTGGCGTAACGATATAAGGGTTGGTATCTTGAGGCACCAAAAACAGACCATGTACCTTAGAAGGTCGATGGATTGGGTGAGAGCTTCGGCTGTTCTTAGGAGATAGTATGAAATGCTTATACTCACCCAAAACATTAGATCATGCCCTAAACATAGCTTTTGACATCGAAAAAGTTTCTATGATCTTGAGGGACATATGCAAGCAGTTGCTCCCACCGACGCTCATGTCATTTGGTTTATTATTCATTGGTGCTCCTCAATGTTTTACTATATATATAAAATTTCAAAGTTTTTTTTAATAGTTGGGCTGATATTAAGTTGTCTGTCACAACTAGTTTCGTTCTTATAAGCACTATGTTTATGCATTAACCATAGTAAAAGTTAATGTCTTGGAGTTTTAAAAGGCAGGGTTTTTCTCGAGTATAATATGACAAGCTTGAAAGAATGAAAAAAAGGGTAAATTTATTTTTTTTAAAAAACTAAAAATAGAAAAAAAAGTGTGAAACTAATAATATAAACATCAAAAGATAAATATATTTGCAACAAATAAAAATAAAAAATGAAAAAAAAAACTATTTGGAAATAAGAAAAAAGTGAAAAAGCACAAAAAAACAAGAAAAATGCGTTAAAAACACATTTTTTCGTTTTTTAAGGTTTTTTTACAAAAAATGTTTTTTTAAGTCTTAAACGGTCATTTAATTTTTCGAGTTTTTTTGCTTTTTTTTTTAAAAAAAAAATGCGTTTCTATTACTATGGTATTAAACGATAAAATCTACAGTGGTTGGTCAAATACGAGATTGGTCTAAAGATTTTAGACGAAGCTCGAGTCCACAATAATAATCCTCAGGAGTACGATACAGTCGACTGTATCAATATAATTTTTTCATCTTTACTTCACCCTAACAGGACAATAAATCTTTAAGTCTTCATCATTTTCTATAAACGCCGTCTATAGGCCGGAAAACTACTTGGATCTTTTCTCGCAACAAATCCAGATCCTACGAATTCAATACCATACATATCTTACAGAGTTTGGTATTGGATCGAAACGAGGTAATATCCGATTCATTGACATCCTCAGACCATCTAGAGGCTATAAAATGGCCAAATATTTTAAAAAATATGAACAGCCTTAGTAATTTACATGGTTGGTGGACCACATCATTCTGGTGGCCCGTTATTTTTCAATTCTGGTGGCGCGGATAAGCTTCTTGATACATTAAAAAAATGTTGTAATTTTTATTGCCACGCACTTGGCCAAGATCTGATTCAAATTTCCTAAGATGCCCAATATGACAGAAACGCCCTTCTCCTGTTTTTCTCAATACACAAAGAAAATAAGGATTTCAATTCCATGAATCATGGATCTTTCATCATGTCAACAAAAACATGTCACATCACATTATATAATCATATATAATGAATTATAAATTCAAAGTAATCAAACGCCCCTAGAAGGTTTCAACAAGTGGGTGATTTACGTGTTCAATAGAGGGAATGCTGGTGGAGGATCCTGTTTAGGGGTGAACAACGAGCTCGACTCGTTAAAGCTCGGATCGTAAACGAGTTCGAGCCAAGTCATTGGTTTAACGAGTCGAGCTCGAATTCATGAGTCGACTCATTCAAATAATCGAGTTGAGTTCGAGTTCAACACAACTGCCAAGTCAAATAGTCGGCCCATTCCTTAACGAGTCATTCCCTAATCCTGTTAGGTCTGAATTTTATGACAAGTAGTCATTATTCTATAGGTAGCCCGTAAAACTCGAAGATTAAAGGGCAAGGAATGGGGTTTCGGCTTCTCATTCGGACAGGGGGGTTCTCGCCTGATTACAATTATTAAAAATAATCTCTGAAAGCAAATACATGCACGAGCAACAATTATGACATATTTTAAAGAAAAAGTATAAACAGTACTTTTTTTTAAAAATTATCGCTAAAATTATGCAAACATTTGGATTCAACCAGCGATGGAGTTAGAAATTTATAGCTACAAGACACTGACCTGTTTTATTATTGCGATCAGTTCGGTGCATGTTGGGCTACAGAACAGCGGCCTAAGTTTGGTGTGGGCACTACGTATGGCTAGGCCTTAATCCAGTATTATCATAGTAAAACTTTCATAAGGGTTTACTCATGCTGGGTGGGCAGTTGCCCACCCATACCAGCCTCAAGGTAGCTCCACTGCTAGTTTCAACAAAAATGGGAGAAGGAGGTTTGGACTCCAACTTTCGAACTGCACCACCTATATCAATGATCCTTCCACGTGATCCCCCGCATAAAATACAGTTGTTGAGTTGTATCAATGATACTTTTTCTCAAGCTTACGTGTTTTATTCATTGAATGTATTTCCAAAGGGTCATTAAGTAAGTAATCCTAACTAATCAAAGCGAGCGACTTGCCACTCGCTGATTCGGTTCACAATCCGATTTTTACGACACTTTAAGCACAAAATTTGGAGCGGATCGGGCGAGTGTTGGACGAGTCAAACAAGCTCTGGACAAATTTCTCCGAGTTTTGAATGAGTTGAGCCGAGTCGGATGGCACATGCGTATGACATGAACTACGGTAAGCAGGCACATGATCTGACTCCAAAGTGGTTGGTGTTTTGTCCAGACTTGGGGCCTCACCTTATTCCTATTTTAATTTCATGTTCCATACTGCATAGCTCCATTATTAAATATGAACTAAAATCAATATAAGTCGGTCTCAATACCGACCTCCATAATATTAAAGTCGATACTGGTTTGTTTGTTAGACCAAATTTGATCTGTTCCAAACATTTGGTAAACCAAAACCGCTTTCATATATATATCTCTCTCTCTCCCCACCCCACTTCTCGTTTTATATATATATATATATATATATATATATATATATATATATATATATATATATATATATATATATATATATATATATATATATATATATATATATATATATATATATGTGTGTGTGTGTGTGTGTGTGTGTGTGTGTAAATTTGGTTTCTATATATAGCCATGTTTTGGTCAGAGAGGGTTCACTTGACCTCCATAACGGCACTCATAATCTTGAGGTCAACGCTCGTCAATATCATCAGGATAGCACCCTTCAATACTTGAACTGAAGATGTGACGACTATACTCTACCTAACCTAATTGGTTGCGCTATCCATCATTTGGTGAGAGAGAGAGAGGGTGTGTGTGCGAATACAACCCACCCTCTTTCAATATCTCTGATTGTCTATAAAATAGTACATAGTTTGGCTTATTAATTTAGATTCAACCTCATCTAGAGCACATTTTTTTCCAGGAATAGTTGGGGTGGGATTGGGTAAGCCTATGGAGCCCAGACTCTACTGCTTTGCGCTAAATAATGATACTCACTAATAGATGTATGAGTGGGAATAGTTGTCGGGGGATGCCCGAGGAGCCGAGATTCTACCCCTTTGCCCTAAATAGTGATATTGACTAATACATGCATGAGCGGGAATAGTTGTCAGGGGGATGCCTGAGAAGCCTAGATTCTACCCCTTTGCCCTAAATAGTGATATTGACTAATACATGCATGAGCGGGAATAGTTGTCAGGGGGATGCCTGAGAAGCCGAGATTCTACCCCTTTGCCCTAAATAGTGATATTGACTAATACATGCATGAGCGGGAGTAGTTGTCAGGGGGATGCCTGAGAAGCCGAGATTCTACCCCTTTGCCCTAAATAGTGATATTGACTAATACATGCATGAGTGAGAATGGTTGTAGGGGGATGCCCGATGAGCCGAGACTCTACCCCTTTGCCCTCGGCTAAGCTAATTCTTTCATAAATATCTCATGAGAGTTTGGCATAGCTATGTTTAGGCATGTGTTGGAGACACTGGAAATTGACCTAAAATAGTTGATTTGAAGAAATAACTGATAAACGCCCTAAGAGGCATAACGTAGCTGGTCGGGTTAACGAGTCGGTACGAAACCGATCATCAGTTCAATTTCAGTGATTGTTACTCCTTTGGATTGCACACGGTAGCATGCATGACTATAGAGTTGAAATGTATACCATAGGTCTATTAGGTCTTGAAGCAACGGTTGTCCTTCGAGACAGCAAGTAGGGGGTGGCTTTCACTTCTCGCAGATTGCCAATAGAAGATCAATGGGTAGGGCCAATCAAACATTTTATAAACTGGATTCTGTCAGGTCCAATTTACATCAACTATGTTCTTGCTGAAAAGGAAATGTTTGTAGCTATTAAAAGATACATCCATGATCCACCCACCTACCTTTCATATCTTCATCTGCTTTCGATGGGAAATGGATGTTAGCGCTTATGAATGAAGGAATCCAACAGTCCAAAATTCATAGAATTAGCTAAATTGCTTAACCGATCCTCCCCATTCCCTCTAGCAAAAGAAATCACATTTTCATGAAACAGTAAACTTATATATTGATTTATGGTAAACATTTTAATGTATAAAATTCATTCTCAAGTTTAGCTGGAACGATTTGCATGTGTAAGGACATTCAAGTAGACATAAAAATCATGCATCGAGAACATGTACAATGAATTTTGAACTAGAAAAATTCAAATGTTTTGATTTTAGTTAGAGAAATATCATTTCTTTTCATACATTCACGTTGCTTGAAATGTAAAATCTCATTTATAAGGTAGATTATGAAAATAAAGATGCTAAAAAAACAAACTATGTGGTTGAATGCATCTCTCTCCATCCCTGAAAGAGTGGGAAAACAAATCTTTGTTGGGATATAGCGTGGAAAAAATGCTGTCGGTGATCCGGTGGTGGGCCTTGCTAAACCGACAGATTTGTAGTCATGCCATACCTCATGTAGGGTGCAGTCGACAGTACTGTTGGATTATTAATTAGTCTCCATTTCCTACTCCCGGAATTCGGAAACCCTTCTTTCCCACAGGCGCGAATCATGCATGTTTCGTACTAGACGGCGGCAAGACGGTTCACTTCCATAGTCGGTGTCACGACCCAGTGCGCTACGCTCTTGAGCCATGAATCAGGATGAGGCGCGAATCATGCATGTTTCGTACTAACGGTTCACTTCCATAGTCGGTGTCAAGACCCAGTGCGCTACGCTCTTGAGCCATGAATCAGGAGGCTAAGAAGAAGAAATTTCCTCATTTATAGGAGGTTGATTGTTTCACTACTTGCTTTTGATTTAGCTTCTTTCGATAGCCCATTTCTCTCTCTTTTTTATATACTGGTCTACCCTTGCTTATTCTCAATGCATCTTTTTTTGCAATAATATATATGATTTTTTTTATATTATTACAAGTATATACTTAATTAATTTTTATCCATATCAGATTTTTTCGGATCAGTCGGATATCCGATTCAAATCGGATATATTGACATCCCTATTTATGTGTGCATGAGATTGTTAGATAATTGTTAGGGCTGCACATGAGCCGAGCCGATTGAGCTAGAACTTCAGTCTAGCTTTACAAACAAATCACGCTCACATCGAGCTTAACAGGGTTAACTAGTTTGAGTGGATCCCAAGTTGGATCAGTTTCATTATAAGAGCAGACACAGACATAAGTAAATAATTGATAAACAATTGCCACTATTCATGAATTATATAAACTGTAATTATTCTGCACCAAATGTCATTCTTAGTCTCAAATAGTTTCTTGATCGATTAGTTTGAGTGGTGCTTCTTTTCTGCTTCAACTTGCATATCGGTGTCTATCTCTTTCATCCAACCTTTTTTGCAGCACATAAAGTTGATGCCTTGAGAATTCAAAATGAAAACTAGTCACCTACCCCCCTCCCTGTCCATTGCCCTTGCTTATCACGAAAAATTGCTTATTCTTAACTCCAAACTCTTTTTCCAATAAATAGAAAACCGATAATTAGAATACTTAAACGATGCACCGAAGTTTTTCTTCTCCTCTGTTTGCATTTTTGAGGCTTCTGTTGTGGCATTTTGAGTTCTTGAATGCTTGTTTTGGAGATTTGCTTAATATTGAAGCTGCCTTGATATGCATATTGATGGCTTATAGACAAAAACTAATATGCTTCAGATTAATATCAACCCAATTCTTCATTTCAATTCTCTCAGCTAAAACTCATTATTGCACATTATGATGAAAGCAACATAAGGAATACGCCATGAGAATTACATTAATTGTAAAAGGAAATTACGTTTTGTAATTTTGTAATAAGGGGCTTGCTTTTCATAAAAAGTTGCCAAATAGAGGTCAACTTCCATTAACTTGAGAAACAAGAAGAAAGAGGCTAAAACAATAAAAACATAATTTAATGATAGAGAGTAATACTGAAAAAAGAATATTTCATTTTTCAGCTCACCAGAATTTCAATTCAAGTCCTTATTTAGCCATTTTCAAGAAAAATTTGACACTTACTAGCAAAACAACTAAAAGTGGTCTCTTTTTTAGAATTATAGCTAGGCAAAAGTATGCTCCAAGATTAAAAAAAAAAAAAATCCTAAAGAATGCGATATCCATGCAAGTAGGTTTATCAATTGAACCAATGGCGAAGTAAGAAAAACTTTTGGCTGATTACTATTATATTTCAGAAAATTTCATTTCTTAAGGGGCCCCACTGTATTTAAACAACAAATATTTGTTGGCACTTGTATAAAAATACAGGAAAAATATAGGGCAGCACACCAGCCAATATGTGGCTCCGCTACTGAATTGAACCACATAAATTCCTTGAGTATATATCTACAATTTTTTTTCTTTCTTTTATCAATGACAGTCATCAAGGATTCAGCTGCCTCCAAGTTTCAGTATATTGAAACATCATGTTAATTAAGATAATAAACGTGAATTCAAGACAGAAAAAAGATCAGTAATCACATCATCCACTAGATAAGTCGGGATTGAATGACTAAAAGTCACAAGGAAAGTCAATCCTCACAAATCTCGCGTCACTTTGCTATCCTGAATTTGTTGTGAATAACTTTCGCCTCAATTGGTTGCTACTGTACATGAAATTACACATATGAAGAATTGATTCAAATTACTCTACATGGGAGATGCAACATTATGCATGATGTTGTTTAGTTGGTTATTAGATCTAAATCGGATTTATTGACATCTCTATCAAAGATGAATGGAATGATCATTTATAGAGGAATCGAGGAAGAATAGACGAGACAATCAGAACTGGATTTATTCTCCAATCACCAATAGTTCGGCTTTGTCAACATTGTGAGCACAAAGGACACTCTGCTAAGAATTGATGGGACATTATCAATGCTTTCTCTCTGATGTCACTAGAACAAGCTCAACAGGAAAGCTAGTGTCTCGACATGGGTAATACAAATCAACATAACCATGAATGATTCTCAAATAAACAAACAGAGCTACCAATGAGGAGATGACATTATAACAGGTATGGTGCAATAATAGCGACTACCCATCTCGGGAATATGTCTCTAATAGCGAATAATTCCAAGTTTTCATTGAACCAAGTGCTACATACCAAACAGTGGTCAGAATATTCTATCAGTAGGTAAATTCACTCAAGTGAACACTTGCATTTTTGGATTTACCCCATTTGGTTTCTATGAACAGGGAGAATCAAGTTCTAGGCATCAAAAACTCGAGAGGAACTCTACAAATTAAGGTTCACCAACAATGAGGCACTGAAAATTTAACCTTATGAAGATTAGCACTAGTGACTTAAGCATGAAAATGGTTCTAGAATGTTGAAATTCCTTCACTTGTGAGATCCTATAGAGATTTAATAAAAGATGTTGAAGAAAAAACAAATCTGACTATCCTGAAGCATAAACTCTGTCAATAATGTCTTCAAGAGAATTATCAAGTTGAAAGACAAACCTTCGGCATTCCAGGCAAGGCAGCTAAGGATCAGCTTATATCAAGCCTCCGAGTTCCCACTGTAATTAGCAGATAATAGATTTGTTTTTATTTGATTATGCATTTGCATGACATGTACAAGGAGTATGAAAGTGGATGATTTCTCAGGTTAATATGCTTCATCAAAGGAATAAAGAGACAACGTGCAAGATATTATATTTAAGGCAGAGAATGCATTCTTCTCTCATAGAGCTATGCTAACGTAAACCAACTGCACAAGTGACAGGTTTCGTCTTGATCCTCGTGGTTGACAGTGCAAATAGATTATATAGTTTCGTCTTATATAAGTTTGTGCAATCTTTTTATAAATTTCTAATATGTTGATGGGATGCGTCCAACTCTACAAACAGTGACATATCAAAATCGTAGGGCATTTTTAAGGGACAAGAATAATTAACAAAGTGTGTTCAGCACGTCAAATTGTGTAAATAAGAAGAGCAAAAAAAAAAAAGTTAGTTTTTAAAAATATGTTTAGTAGAACTGGTGATTGAATTAAGTAGACATTCTCGATGTCCTTCTGAGTTCTTCACATCTTGGTCAGAGCTCATTTTTGTGTGTATTTCCTCATTATCATGGAATCCCTTTCACGAAAATTAGACTAGAAAAGGAGTCAAAGATTGATTGTGCCTTTCAATGCTGGATTTTAATTTATCACACTCATTTTATGCAGATTATGCTTCATTTTTGTAAGAGATCAAAGGGAATTCCACTTTATCTTTCATTGAATTTCTAAAGCAATTTGAAGAATTGTCAGGTTTGTTAATCAGTAGTGAGAAGACTGCCGTAATTCCTATTTATTTCATAACATGACTGAATAGATATGGAAATAGAGGATTTCCCCATAAATCATCTGGGTTGCCACAGTACCCTTGAAGCTTTCCCTCTTCACTAGCATTTTTCTTGCAGTCTCAGAAAATTGTTAACGTGACAGAGATGATGATTCAAAAATTATTTTAGCATGACCCGGGGAGCAACAAACACATCCACCTACTAAGATGGAAAAAGAGTTAGAAATCTAAAACTGAAGGTGAATTTGGTCTTATAGATCTAAGCTTAGTCATTCAAGCAAACTATCACAGAAGCTCATAAACGTTTTGAATAATCTTGGCGGCTTCATCAGACGATTGAGGTGATCGAGGGTTGGTGATGCGTTGAGCACTGAATGTTAGTATGATGTTGGGATGGACAAGAGCATGTAACTGCTAAATGATCTTCCGGCCACCATAAGGAAAGTCGTCTACGACACACTGAGGACCTGTAAGCTGAAAGATATGCCTGATTCTAGAGAAGATAACCACTTGCAAAGGGAAGGAGAATGGTTCAAGATTCCTCAACCCATCCAACGCAAAGGAGAAAAGAACAATCCTGAAATCTTGTACAATTAGACCAGTCAGTATTGTTGGTTCCTAGGAACTTTTCTGCAAGAGATACCCCTTCGTTGATTCTTAACAAAGGTCGACTTCCATTGAACAAGCTGGTACAGAACCTGCCTATCAGAGTGGTTGGAATTTATTCGGGCTAATTTGTGTCAGAAACATGAAGAACCAGTGTATCAGTTGTTCATTAATTGCAGAATAGCTAGCAGCATATATACTGGATGAAGTTGACGCAAGGTGGAAGAATCCACCTGTGAACACTTTGGATACCCATTACTATTTATGGAGGCGACGTTCAGTAAAAGGAAATGGGGGCGCTGGACCCTTGTCGCGAGGGACCTCTCACCACCTTCCACGTGCATCTAAGATCCACAGGCGAGATCAGAACACCCTCCCCCCACCTGGTCAGATCTCTAATAATCGACGGATTGCTGAACTTCTTATTTCATGACGGAGATCCAAGGCAATGAAACACACCCTAAAACACGGTGCAGCAGCCATTTAGGAGCAACATAGCTTAAAGGGCAAACGGCATCATGAACTAACCCATGAAGATTTTTACGTGTGCTGCAGCAGGGTGAAAGTAAAGTTGGCTCATAAAATAAGATGTCTATAGCTATTACACTTGTTCACACTGCAACCATAGAAAATCGAGGAACAGAATCACAATCTCATTGGAGGCCATACAGGTATCTTTGTACCTTTCGCAATAATAGATAAACTGGTAGCTATATGCTAACCGCCAGCTCACCTATTAGGAAACAAAAAAGAAAGGAGATTTGGTCAAAACTAGCCACCAGAAAATTAACTACGAAAACCATTAATCAATAGCCCATATACAAAGCCACTAACGAAAAAAATTACAACAATAATTTTCAAATTCTGGATTATGACATCAATCAGCTCAAAAAATAGGCACAAATCGCCCCTACGCTGGCGGATGAATGAGGCTGTACAGTTGATGGTGCATAGGTGACAGAAAGAGAGTGATGCACGAAATGAGCATGTCAGCTGTTACAGTGACATCTGGAGTAATTTAGGCTGCAACGGATACTGAAGTTTCATTTACATCTAGCCTGGCCCTTGAATCAGGAACAGTTTCAGAGGCATCACTTTGGAGAAGGCTCCGTCTGTGTCATGCGTGTAAAAGTGACTGAACGATCTCGGACATCGGTGGCCTGAACTCTGGCTCTGGCTGCAAAGTCAGAATTATATCAAGATCAAAACTGGTAAACACCTGAACCCAAAAAACCCCCAATGCTTATTCTGGTTCAATAAAGAAAATCCATTCTTCGCCTAGTAAGACAAATATCTTGTACATCCATTCATAAAAGTTGTCAACATTCATAATATGAATTCTCATAGACCAACACAAAAAGTACGGGCAGGAAAGCCAGTGAGATTTTAAATGATGGAAAAAGTGGCATTTGCTGCTTTTGAAAGGATTCTTAATTGACTTTTCTCCGCTTTCTTTCACTGCTGAGAGGATCTTAAATGAAAAATATTCTTCATGTCCCTACTCTTACATAATATTGCACCATTTCATGGTCATTTCTGACATCCAATTTAGTCATGGAAAGCGAGAAAACACATGGAAAGTTGCCTTCTGAAGGAAAAGGTTTTTTTGTGCATATTGCCTAAACTACAAGAAAGTACAGGCTCATCAAAGTTTGAACTGCATATGGTCTGATTAATAATTTCAACATTCGTACTCTAGCACAAATGCCTAACCAGAAAATCAACAAAGAAAGAAAGAAAAATAAAAAAATTAAGCGGAGATAGTTAGTTCCAGAAACCGGTGCTTGCCTGAAGACATAATGAGATAATGTCTGCAAACCGTGATAGTGACTTGACTGAGTAAGCTCCTTCCAGAGCAGGGTCAACCATTCTTGACAGTGCATCAATGTCATGAAGCTGAGGAGTTGCCCACCTTACAAGAGAGTGCTCAGCTCGAGGACGTGTCCTAGTTATCATGAAACAAAGGTAAAATCAGTGAAAATGATCAATTTCAATAGTTAATTGGCATTGGAAAACTGTGTCAATCACTCAGACACACACACATATACATGCAGAGACAGATGCATCATGTTCTGCCAATATCAACTATAATGGTGACACTACCACTAACCTGTCCAAGGGCTTTCGACCAGTAAGGAGTTCCAACATGACCACCCCAAAACTGTAAACATCACTATGAATGTTATAGATCCCAGACATGGTGTACTCTGGTGCTCCATAACTAAAAGATCCTACCACATGTGCTGAAACCTGTAACCATGAAGAACATTAGGCCTACTAGTGAAAAACTTCATCATATGCATCACATAACAATGAACTTTGTTACCTGGCTAGCACAAGAAGAAGAATATAGCGAACCCAACCCACAGTCTGAAAGTTTTGCAGAAAAATCATCGTCAAGAAGAATATTACTAGATTTGAAATTGCGATGCACGACTGGTGGTTGGCAAACTTCATGAAGGTACCTTCATCACAGCCACAGCAGTTTAAATTCAGTGGCACATTTGTCAAAATCAAATCTATATGTGAAAGTAAAAGAGAGAGAGAGAGAGAGAGAGAGAGAGAGAATTTCTTCCTTACTCTAGAGCTTGTGCGGCACCTCGAGCCAGCTTTACACGAGATTTCCAGGACAGTACTTTATTGTCCCTGTCTGTTGAATGTAGGGCATCGTGTAGGGTTCCATTGCCACAGTATTCGTAAATTAGAATTCGTTGGTCATGCTCAGCAGAGTATCCAATGAGCTTTGTGATATTTTCATGATGCAATTTAGAGATGCTTGAAACCAGCTTTAGAAATGCTTCCGTTGTATGTAAGGAGGGATTCACGGTGTCCAACTTCTTAACAGCTAACATCTACAGGAAATCTACGATTTAGTGAAAGCAAAAAAAAAAAAAGACCTGTGCAAACAAGAGAGGCTGGGAGAGAGCAAGATCTAGTCTTTGGATGTTTAGTTAGCAAACATGCAGATAGCAATACAACATGATAACTGATGCAAGAAGCGTCTGGGAAGAGCAAGCTTAAACAATCTCAACTCTTTATAAGCTGCATTTTTATCACAAAAGATCGGGCTTAATCAATGTTAATACCAACTGCTAACAAAAACAAGAAGAAAAATCTCCATAATCTTGGGTCATTATTCAAAGGCTTGGAGAAACTTCTCGTAAATCTTTCAACTGAACTGGGGTGAGATTATTTTCTTATATGAGAGGTGAAATTTTTAGTGATTGCTGTGATCATTGACAAAAATTAACAAGCACATTATCCAATGTCACATGAATGATCGGTTTGAAGTTTAAACTAAAGTAGCAAACTACTTATGAGACAATAAAACAACCCTACAAAACCATCAAGGTAAAACATCCATGAGCAACTCTAATGAACTTTAGCACATACTCATCGATCCAGTGGCATATCCAGATGCTTGAATCATACTATGTGCATCTTCCTCCAGATGAAAATTTATCGCATCGAGATCATAAAAAAAAAACTTTCACATTAGAAGACCCATTGAAGAATCAGAATTCAGATAGTCTTCAGCACTTCATGTATAAAGCAATCAAGTACGCCTGCACCTAAATTTATTTATGCCAGAAAATACTGCATTTGTTTTGGCTTATTGGTTACTCTTACTAAGTGAATGCAAACAGTCAGTAACTGCACAATCATCCTACTAAGATATCTAACTTCAGTGGTGATCACTAAAGTAATTCCAGAAAAAGTAAACATACAAGGATTAACATGGTACATGTATACTTATGAGTTTGATATTGTATAACTATGGAACTTAAGGATCTTCATATGAATGCAAAGAAACATGTGACATGCATGGACAAACCAAAAGTCATGGCAAACTTATTAATTGGGCAAAGGACACAACGAGGAAAGACATGCAAAAGATAAATTATCCATACCTTTCCATCAGGGATCTCTGCGAAATAAACACTTCCCAAAGATCCTTCACCAATAAAATTATCCTGCCCAAAACTGTTTGTGAATTGTTGAAGATCAGAAATCGTGTAAGATACCACATCTGAGACTGGACGAAGTGGTTTCCTGGGTTTTGACTTGCTCAACTGTTGGGAGACTACATTAGTGGTGGGAGGAATAACAGAGGCAAGATGATTTTGTTTTTCTGATTCAGAAACCACTTCAAGTAGTACTGCTTCATTATCATGAGCTGCAACATGAGCAGTAGGAGGTGCCAAGTTTGCATCTAGTCCAGCCATATTAATTTTGTGGTTCATTGTTCTTGTTTCAACAGCTTGATTTGAAACTGTAACGATAATAAATGTGAAGTAAATCAAAATCACTCCTGATGGTCCAGTACACCAAAAAAACAGGTTAAAAGGGAAGCAGGATTTCATGAACCACAAAAGCAAGCATGTTAGAAATTAATGACTACCTTTCACAACATCACTGCTTGGTCGCATCAAATTTTCATTTTTCTGATGATTCTTTTCAGATTCACCATAAGCAACTATTTCATTTCTTTCAACTCTATTTGCTGCTGTGTGTCTGCCTCTTGACCAAGATGTACACATAAAAATAATCAAGATTACTATGCCAATGGCGATAAATAGAGCAACAACTAGGCCAATAATCCTAGCTGTGGTGAAGAACCCTCTGCCACTAGATCTGTTCGCGTTAACAGTTGCTGATGCATTTTTCAATTGCCCTTCAGGCAACCCTGAACTAACTTGAGATGGTGGTGGTTGAGATGGTAGCGAACCAGGTGGTGATGCCACAGGGGTCACATTGAATGGGTTTCCATCCTTTCTGCACAAAGATATTAACAGGTAAGGAAAATTACTTGGTAACTAGACCTTCTCCACCAATTGGAGAAAAGGAAGCAAAGGCTTCAAAAGCATGAGCATATTGAACAGATCAAGGAATAAGTAGATAACCTGAAATTTGGGATGTTGGTCAGCATCTGCGGGGGCACAGGACCAGAAAATAGATTGTTCTCTATGTTCCTGTGCTAACAGAAGTACTTTGAAATCAGTAATGGCAGAAACAAAAACAGTTATTCAAGATGCTAAGGTTGAGATAAAAAGGAACATACAAGTCTTGCAGTCTTAGATCTTCTAAGACATTAAGTGTTCCAGTCAACTGATTATTTTGCAAGTGCCTGCAAGACAAGTAGTGCAGTGAATAAGCTGCCAACTAGATAATACAGTTCATTCAAATTACTAAAAATCCTTACAATGTAGTCAAAGCTGACAAATTTCCAAATGAAGCTGGTAGCTGACCACTCAAATTATTGGATGATAGATCCCTACACAAAAGAAAGAAGTCTAACCAAGGTGGCAAGTCGATATGCACATGTGAGTGCAAGTGATAAGGAAAGCAGGCCAGATTTTATCATGAACACAATGGTAAGACAAATGGAATCATTTTCGATTTGGATGGCCCTCAACAGGATATGAAGCAGGACCACACTGGATGGCCTAGGATTGAGAATGCAAGAACTATAGTACATGCATGCATATATGCACATAAACATACCTGCAGATCATGCAAATGCATGTTTGAGATTGTGCAAAAGATGCATGTATAGGCACGTGCATCCCTGCATGTGTGCAAGTACACATTTTTTATGTGGGAAGCTGAAATTAACTTACAAGTTTATTAGACCAACGAGGGTCTGAAAGACATCAGCTATCGGCCCCATTAGGAGATTGTTGTTGAGTGACCTTAATAAGAAAGCAACAAACAATTTCAACTATACATATTAAAATTGAAAGAGAGGTCTTATTATTAGTTGATAACTAAATGAAATCCGCACATACATGTCTGTCAGAAGACTAAGCTCTCCTATACCACCAGGAAGGTTTCCAATAAACTGATTTGCAGAAAGAAAGCTGCAATAATAGAAAAACGTTAGACAAGCAAAGCCATGCAACCTTAACAAAATCTCATAGGGTTTGAACACAAACTTCAAGAAGATTTCAAAGTCACCAGCACATACAAGCGCTGCAAATGAGGAGGCAGATTCTCTGGGATGATCCCTCCGATGTGATTGTTGCTCAGGTCCCTGCTTCACATGCCATGTCATCGTTACAACCATCAGAAATTAAAACAGAAAAAACAAGTTCCCTAGTTCACCAATACAACACAACTCGGTAACAAATCATCAGGCCAGTTTCTCCACAGGGAGAATGTAAGGGGCAAATTCAAAAAATGCCTCCATGGCTGATGAAGCTTAAAAAATTTTGTTGAATAATCACAGAACAACAAACTTAGCAACAGGAGAATAAAACTTAGAATTGGCAAGAGCGCTTACATTGTTATTAAAGTTGTAAAATTCCCTAATGCATCACCGAGCTGCCCGCCCAAATTCGCAGCATTAAGAATTCTATCAAATTTAAACATTCAAGATGTAAGCAAATATGGATTATGTTTAAAACCAGCAAACGGTTGTACTCCGTAAAATCACAAAAAAAGTCCAAGCCATCATACATTGCTGTCATGTTGGGACCAGCACATTGCACGCCCTGCCATCCCTCACCACAAGGATCTCCACCAGAAGCAACCCATCCAGGGATTGCAGGTGAGCCCAGCGCCGCATAGAGATTATTGATGGCATAGACTGAGTATCAGAAACATCAAAACAAGGTAAGCGTTTACATGAATTGATGAAGATTCCTAGAAGCGCTCGCAGCAAAACACTATCTTGACAAATTGAAAATGAACGTTGAGCATGATTTGTAGGCTCGCATTTCACATGTTTTTGATCAAATAACTATAAACCTAACAGCTAAAAACTGTTAATCTTACCGTCTTGAGAATTGGTTACGCCGTTTGTAATTGGTAGCGACAAAGAAAGCACCAAAAAGGCAAATATCTGCCGAAACACTTTCAAGTAAGCATTCTCCGCCCGCCAACGAACCATTCTCACATTAAACTCGTAAGTTTGCAAAGATTCCTGCAACCAAAAAACGAATATGGATAGCGAACAAGAGATTAATCGACATTCTCATTCCAAACCAACATTCAGAAGAGTGACAAATCCGTCAGAAGTTGACAACAAGCTACTGGACCAAAATTTTGACCACAAACGCAACTATATGAGGAAGACAAAGATAAAATCACAAAATAAAATGCACGCTAAAGACCGAAACTCAAGAACCGCTCCGGTGAACCATCTCTTTCGATTAAACATCGGCCGTACACCAAAACCGAAGTCTCAAGATACACATCAAGACGAGGAAAGCCACTTTCACCAAAGAATTACCGACCAGAACAACCTCCGCCTTCACGGGCTCGAACCAAAAGCCAAAGAGAACGAAAAACCAAAGCAAGACAAGAATATCCCTTCATCCGACCCTAGATAAAACGCTCCTCCTCCCTCAAACCCTCTCACAGAAACAACCAAAACCCGAAACCAAAGATCTCGACTCCGAACTCCATCGCCAGACCGGCATTGAGCTATGACGCAAGAAAATTCACTCCGCACCCGCAGTTCCCGTCGTAACCGAACAAGATCCTCATGAAAACCAGTACAGTTCCTTCGCAGGGAAGGAAAGAGCAAGAAGCACGAAAACCAAAGCAAATAAAAAAATAAAAAAGAAAAGAACAACACATGGAAGAACTCAGGCCCCTAACTCTAACCTCTTTTAAAGAAGAAGAAGAAGAACAATAACAAGATCGTGGCGTTTCC
Source organism: Nymphaea thermarum (assembly GCA_011799765.1). Taxonomy (NCBI): domain Eukaryota; kingdom Viridiplantae; phylum Streptophyta; class Magnoliopsida; order Nymphaeales; family Nymphaeaceae; genus Nymphaea; species Nymphaea thermarum. The sequence goes on from JAANDH010000575.1 coordinate 235,104, forward strand.
GTCTTCCTCGTCACAGAGCGCTAACACAGAGAGAGAGAGAGAGAGAGAGCTTTTCCTCGATTCCGAGTAAGAACGGAATCCACCACAGAGAGCTGCCTCTTATACTACTCCAAGGTGGAGTGGGAAAATTTCGGAACTCAGAAATTCTCTTGAAATTTTCAGTTTTTTTCAGTTTATTTTTACCATTTCTCAACAATTTCAATTTCAACAACTATCAAATTGCCCCTGGTTTTAGAAAATGTTTAAATGCCGACTCCCCTCCCAAAGCCTATGACGTGAAGTCTCTTCGTTCACGTCACGACACCGGTAGCGCCACGGCGTGGGGGCCGGAGGAAGGCGGCCTGTCCCATAGTGGCGGTTTCGTTATTTTTGCCTGTCCGAGGGGTGGAAATACAGGTCCCTGAATGGAGTGGCTATTTCGTAAATTCTGGGTACTCCGGAGGATGTCGCCGAGATTTCGGGGAGCCCCTTTTTCCGTTCGAACACTATTAAAAAGGGGCGGGCCCGGCGGCCCTCTTTCCGTGCCCGTGAATAATTTTTTTTCCCAACCCTGTTTGTTGGAATGTCTTTCCCATATGCACGGTTTAGTAGAAATTTAACAATGGAAAATCAAGAAATCTTCTAAGAAGGAGAATTCTGAAATGACCAAAGGGATCATAAAAAGGAGAACTTGATCCCTTTTAGTAACCAAAATATTTTTAGGAAACTATGTTCGGATTTGATCGTGTAGCTCCTCAGTGTCTATGTAACACGGGCAGAGCCAAAGTAGGGTTTGCTTGGGCCCTGGTCCCACTTCAAATTCATTTTTTTTAAAAACTAATTGTAAATTTTAAAAAATTTCACTTGTTTTGAATAAAATTTTTTAAAAATGAATATTTTGGCCTCAGTCAACTGAGTCATCTTCAGACAACATTGGAGAACATTTCACTTTTTTTTTTTTTTTCAAAAATGCTAATTAAGTAAAGTTTGGTCGAAATTGCATCACTAATACAAGAAAGATGAACAACTAATCTGAAAACATTTTTTTCCATGTATGAGAAATATAAAGGTGAGTCACTGAATGTTCAATTTGTTGTTACTTTCTATCAATCAATGTCACTGCAGTTTGGATTTTGGATTTATTTCTTATTTATTTTTTGAACAATAATTTTTAATATTTGTTTAAGTGGTTCTCATTCAAGCATAGTCTATGCAGAAGCCGAAGCTACCAATGTCATGAAAAAAGATACCAATGTCATTCTTAGAATACCTTCTCCAACTTCTTATTTTGATACTGCACATACTCAATACTTCCTGAAAAAATAAAGAAAGATATTAATGTCATTGTTATGATATTTTAACAATGAATTTCTCAGGTATAATACGATCAGGAATTTCTTAGGTATAATACAATCAGGAATTATACGACCAGGAATTTCTCAGGTATAATACAGCAAAGTTGTATATCTCGGGAAAGTCTGCAAATTCTTAAAAAATTTAAAACATTTAATAAATTCTCAAAATTATAACAAATAAAAATTAATCAAAAATATGAAAAAAAAATATAATACACGTCTTTTCATGTTTTTATTTTCTGGCTTTTTTTAAGAAATGAGTCTAATTGTCGTTTTATACAGCCGACTTATCTCTCGGGTATTATAGCATTTTTTTATTAATACCTATTTTACGTGGCTTCTCAAAAGATTGTGTTGTCTAAATGTCTCCTTATCCAATTGCTTAGCTAGACCTTTGTGAGGACATATTGCTTATTTATAATTATGAGGCAAACCGTAATAAACAAAAAATTACTAATATAAAAAAATAACTTTGTATTTATCTAAATTAAACATTGTGAGAAAAAGTAAAAAGTTTTTCCTTGAAACCAATTGTTTTTTAGAGTGCAAACAATCGAATAAATAGATGTTGATATAAATGAAAGTACGTGGCAGGAAGTTTTATATTATGTCATGTCATTTCACTTCATGTATCTTTCAGATGTAGTATAATTGAAATTAAAAAGAAAAGGTTAATGGTCATGATATTAGTTAAATTTTGTAAAAGTTTTTATTGATCTTGTGTATAAATTGGAAGCAAAATTCAACTCATGCATTTTCCATGCAAAGATATCAAATAACCTAGAAGCAAATAAAAATATAAATTAAAAAAAAAAGTGACATGAACATATTATGGTATTAGCCTTTTGATGAACATTTTCAAAAGAGTGGGTTACCTTTTAATTGCATAATGAGTAGTATATCCATTTCCATGGAATAAAAGCTATCAAATTAAAAAAAAAAAGTCACCCACAATGCTTTTATATATATATATATATATATATATATATATATATATATATATATATATATATATATATATATATATATATAGATAGATAGAAAAAAAAAGAAAGCAATGTAGTACGTACCAAAAAATTAGAGTTTCATAACAATCGGAACAACTTCTTCATAATATTCAATGAGAAGAATAAACAATCGCATTGTATAAAAAGGAATTTAAAACTTATATTTTTATACCCAAAGCACCAATTTGATATGGTAACTATAGATTCAAAAAAATTAAGTCAAATAATAACAAATGAAAATAACATGGACAGCATACCAGCTGGGGGTAGGGCAGCCAATTCGGGCTCCACTCGAACTTAGTAAAAAAAACTTGGCTCATGCTCGACTAGTTTACAAACGAGTCGAGTTCGAGCTTACAAAAATACTCAAAACGATAAATGAGTTGCGTTTGAGTTTCAGAAACTTGACTCGTTAATGCTCGAGTCGACTCTATAATATTGCAAAAACTGGTTCACCAAATCATTGATTTTAACTTTTAGGGTAAAAAGAAAAAAGAAATTTTCACAGGTTACACGAGTTAAACGATTTAATGGTTACACGAGTTAATGCCAAACAAGTTAAATGGATTGAACTAGTTAAGCTCAAGCTCGATCTTGTTTAGTCGAGTCTACTCGAGTCGAGCCGAGCTTAAGGAAAACATGAATTTGTGTACCCCATTTACACTTAACACACACATACAATGGAGTCAGCCGGTTGTTGAATGTTATGGGATGATTATATAATTAAAAATCATTCAACAAGCATCATAACAAATAAGCATTAGTATTAGTCATATATATATATATATATATATATATATATATATATATATATATATATATATATATATATATATATATATATATATATATATATATATATATATATATCGGTTCCAAACAAGTTGGTCAAATGTGAAATCACATTAAATGAGATGTCATTTTGGTTAGTTAACATATTTGGACGCTCGCATTCAGAATCTTGTCATATTTTTTTATAATAACTTTTTGTTGAATGCAGGATCGATTTGAAAATTTCAAAATTTATCTTCAAAGTTCAAACGGGCGACAGACGTCCTTGTCTTTGCCGTGGCTGTTTAATTTGTTGGACATGTCTTTGACCTTTGATTGTCATTGTCGACATTATCCAAAACTCCTTCCCGTTGATCGTGACTGAGGTCATAAATATTTATATCAGCAGCTTCTTACAAAATTGGTAATTATGCACCTTCATTCGTAAAATAGAAATGTAGTTGGAAGCGGTGGCGTCTCCGGCGGATTCTAATAACATTGGCATGGAGAGAAAACAAAGGAAGGTGGATACGAAGCAAGAGAATTGTGAGTGGACGACTCTTTTCGTGTTCCAAATTTATTCACTTTGTCAATTGCTTTCCCAAAGTCATAGGAAAATATCCTGGGAAACGAAGTCCAACATTTGCTTACAATTAAGACACAACAAACATTCCCAAAGTGGTAGGGAAATCCCGGGAAATGAAATCCAACATTTTCTTACAATTAAGACGCGACAAATATTCCCAAGGTCATAGGAAAATGAAGTCCTACGATTAAGACACAACAAACATCAGGTGCCGACCCCACTTCTCGTGTCCAGGGTCCAGAACTGCTTTAATGCTCGATGCGAAACAAACATCAGGTGTCGAAAGATGTGGGACCCACATTTCCCTTTTGATGGCGGTTGATTCTACTTTTCCTTTCATTTATCACTCTTTCTCTCCTCACCTAACAAGGTGACGAAAAGCCAGACAGATCTACCCCATGGAAAATGGGTCCCTTCTAACTTAGTGAGACTCACTTTCCCATTCCCACCTTTAGACGAAACCCTCTGCCACCAAACAGGGAAGTTGTTTTCCTTCTTCACAAAGAAATCACAGGTATAACCCTTGAATTTGCAATCTTCACGAAGGAAACAAAGGCATAACCCTTGAAATTTCAAGTGGGCTAAAAGAAGCGTTTGCCAAGGCTAAGAAAAGGAATTCCTCATCAAGAGAAAGCAAATTTCTAAAAGCGAATTGCATGGCTTTTAAAATTTTCAATGGGAAAGCGAATCTCTCGTACCATATTCGCCCCGTGGGCCCCACCGGCACCGGGATATATATATATATATCATCTCTTGGTTGTACAAGTTTGTAGGTTTCTGCATCACGTGGAAGGCTTCCCACGGTCCCACCTGCTTGTTTAAAACGGATCGGGTCCAAAATGAATGTGAGTATTGTCCAGTCTTAATTAATTGGATCTGATCTTTGAGTCCTCTGACCCTGATTAAGAGTTTGGTGTCCACGTCCTCGTGGAATTTCAGATCTTAGTTATCCACATATCGTTTCTTCTTCAAAAGATAAAAGTTCAAATATTACTGCCGCCCGAACAAACAGAAACTCCTAGCTTTCGCCACCGGTTGTCATTGTTTATTTGTAAATCGAGGTTACATACACCGGCAGAGCTAGCACTAACCAATCTCTCGCTTAAGAGAACGAGTGATTGCATGACTCAAGTCTGGTGTGGGCACCACATATGACCCAACCTAGGTCCAGCTTAATCACAATGCAAGATTTAAGGAGCTGGCGTGGGCAGTAGTCCACACAAACTATATGATTATAGATACATATATATCTATACTTGGAAGTTAGAACCACCAAAGTTGGTAAGAAGAAATGTGAAAGGTCACATTACGTTGCTTGAGTTTTCTTCTAAGTATTATTATCATAGACAGTTGAGGTTTCAAAATTAATATTTTTGAAGTTTGTGTTGTAAGTATTAATATTTTTGAAGTTTGTGTTGTAAGTATTGGTTGAGGGGGAAACATTCACAAAATAGTTAGGTAAACCTACGTAACTAATTGAGTCGGACCCACGAGATCCAAGTGCCGTTGGGAACGGAACCAGATTTGGATAGTGGACTTCCCAAGGACTCCAAATTCCTCAATTCAATGGGCCAGCAATGCTCCAACTACAAACTGTCAGATCTTTATGATAACTTTGATTACATACGGGACGGAAGCTGTGCTCAAGAAATAGGACAGGGACAAGTCGTAACTCTGGGGTGCACCCAAAGGTCAAGTCCCAACGGTTAGGCAAGTCATACACAGCTCCCCCCTACGAGTAGATAGAAAGGAGAAAATAAATGTTCCATTAAATAACAAATGTTTACGAAATTAGCATAATTAATGAGATTCAATTAAGTGAAGGGCACAATGTACCTAGTTGCAGGGGTGAACACTCAACTCGAATTCCACTCGACAGGGGTGAACACTCAACTCGAATTCCACTCGACTAATGAAAGCTCGAGCTTGAGAATAGCTCGATGGAAGCAACTCGAGCTCTACTCGGTAGTTACGTATTGAGCTCTAGTTTGACTCGACTGAAGCTCGACAAACTCGTTTGAATAGAATCGATATTCATCGTTACGTTTTGAGCTTGAGTTCGACTCGATTAAGACACGACAAACTCGTAAACTTGTTTGAATATATCGACTTGATTAAGGCTCGATAAATTTGATAAATGTTCGAGCTCGACAGTTACGTGTTGAGCTCAAACTCAACTCGATTATTTAAACGAGTCGACTTATGAACTCGAACTCGACTCGCTAAGCAATGACTCGGCTCAAAATCATTCACGAGATAGATGAGCTTTAACAAGTCAAGCTCGAGGTTGTTGACCCTTATAATGGTAGTTGAGCCACAAAAGCTTAGAGGAAAAACTTGAAGAAATGTAAAAGGTGGCAGCACAGGAACGTGAGGGCTTAATTTTAAAACTCACACCGGATTGCACGCACCGATTTTTTGGGTGGCCCATTTGTTCCTTTTGAGCAAAGGTGCTACGGTGCCTTGGGAAAGTTTGCAACTGCCAACCAAGGAAAGGAGGGTCAAAAGTATCTTTTGAAATTACCGGAAGACCCTCGGAAGCCTGAGTTATTTTCAAGTGGGAGGGACACCTGAAGAAGGACAAAGGGAATGTGGTCGGTGCGGTTGCTTGCCTTCTTACGAGGCAGTGACGTCCAGCTTGAGAATTCATTTTTTACTTCTTCGCTGGGAAAAAAATAAATAAATAAACAACGAGCAAGAAATCTTCAGAGTAAGGGCAGAAATGTCATTTACCTATTTCTTTTTCTTTCTTATGATTTTTCATTAAGAAATCAATCCATATAAGGTTTAATTGACCGGTTTAATTCACAAGACAACTTAAAAAAATATTTAACAATTTTAACCATGTAATTTGGAGGCATTGTTCCTTAACAATGCATAGCACCAGCACCTCGAAGCAACGAAACCAATCTCTTTTAGGACGAGCAGTTTGGTGGGAGCTTCAGCTTTCTGTAAGTACAAAAAAATATGTCTAAGGCTTATTTGAGTGAGAAAAAATTGTCAATCTTTTTTTATAAGTTTCATCCAAATGTAATTTAAGTCTTTGTGGAAAGCTGGATCCAGATCCACTAGACAACTACAAACAAACCTTTTTTTTTTTTTTTTTTACAGTGCTAAGTTCTTCTTATCGCGAGTTAATGTGATGTGAAGAGCTAAAAGCCTTCCTACCAAATTTGTATATTCGGGATTTTTTTATTAGTCAGACAATATATACATAGATTTGAATTTTGACTCGCATTATGAGTCGCCAACAAGGAACTATGTGTTTCATATACTTCAAAACTAAAGTACTTTCGAGGCATTAAAACTTATCACGGTGAAAATTCCGGTCTTGTGACAATATACATCCTTAACTAGTTTTACATGGTGGGTATTGATGCACATTCTTGGCAATATACATCCGATTTTAGGTATTCCGATGCAACATTAGTTTTACCATGGCGAGCTCAAGCTGGTTTTTGATAACTAGGGGCATTGAGTGAAAACTGGAAGCAAATTGGTATACGCAAAAGAATCATATGAACTCCTTATGCTTATCTAAAGACGACAAACTGTGACAGCCTTTCTTGCTTTTTCAACTACGAGACTTCAAAAGCTTTTGTAATCCAACTGGATTCTTCATCGACATGCATATCTATCTACTCATCAACTTAAATGGGCATTCTTTTTCTTAGTTTTGAATTTATAGAAACGCATCTTGAGTTCATTTATGCGCCATCCGCCACTGGGTTTGATCTAGTGAACCCACTTGGTCCCCTTGTGCCTAGTAAGGGTAGTTTCATATTGGAAGTACCTGACTCAGTATCTACTTTTATGACTTAAATCGACTATTTTTAGTAAAATATTGTTATTTATTTGAGTAAGTTTATCCCGTATTATGAAGATTTTAAGAATTAATACATATAAATGACAATAATATGATTTTTAAGTTCTTGGAGCTTTCTAGTCTCTCTAAATGCCGAAAAAATGTTTTCTTTAGGCAGTGGGTTTTCGTGACGTCAACTCTCTGTACTGCAAGAAGAAAGACACCAATTTCAGGCATATGTAGCCAGTGCCTTACCTCGAGGCACTAAAATTAGCCGTTGACTCTAAGAAAATAGAGAGAAGGGGGAGACTTCGACTTTCACTCGAATAATGAGATTAGCTTCTGGTTCACTTAAATTTTGTAATTTTTCACTCAAAGAAGAATCATGTAGAAAGGGAACATCATAAAGGAAACTTTTTGCATGCTCTGTCTTCTTTCAAGAATTTAGAATCCAAAGATAATTTTCTACTCAATCTTTGGCTTTTCCAAATCAATCATGCACGTGTCTTGTTTTCATGTGCTTCCACATCCTCTCGAGTATACCAAGAGCTCAGATGAGCCTATATATCCAAGATAAAGGTAGAAATGTCAATTGATCGGATTCAAATCAAATATACACTTAATCATATCTGCTTTTTCAAATATTCACATATTCAGATTTAAATATAAATAAAGAAAAGTCGTATCTGAATCCGAACACTATATCCGATTTTATAATCTGATCTGAATCTGATTTTTATATTCATACCCGAATCCAAATCCGAATTTTGAACCAGATTTTGTGAATTTTCAAAATGTAATAGCAGCACTAGATATAAGATGTTTGTCTAAAAATGAATTTGTAATTGAGTCCGATCGGGTATTTATGTACACCTGAATCCGATCGGATGCTATTTATTAAATCTGAATTCGATCCAATTTCTTAATAGGATATATTTTTTTGTTCATATCTGATTGTTTCGAATAAGTTTAGTTGGATATCTGATTCATATCGAATATATTGACATCCCTAGTTGGGAGCAACCATGTCCATGTTTTGTGATCTGGAGACTATTTTTCCAATTTCAGGGCAGTGTCGTAGTCCACGCTCTTATGAGTTTGTGTAGAAGCCGTTCTCTGTAACAACAATATTTGACATGACCTACAAGAATTGGACGTTGGATCCAATCATAACTTACCATATTCGACTTTATCCAATTCCATGCAACTGTGGATTTAAACCTGGATCTGGATTATAATTGAATTCAGATCCACTGTTACAAGATCTGACATTTATAGGTAACTGGACTAGTTTCTTTATCGGATCAGAGTTGGACCCAACTAGCCCAACATCTCGGATCTTGTTATCTTGTTTGCGAGAGGCCGGGCTACCCTTCTTTTCCTTGCCTTTAGAGTTTCAGGGCTGCTTCAGAACCCAGTTGATATAATTCAATTCGAGTATAGTTGAGCTATTATTTGCAGTCAAAAGAGAAGAGTAGTACCTATGAAAATCAAACTAAGAATGTGTCGACAACATGACCCCAGTGGCAGGGGCGAAGCCAAGGTAGGGCTCACTTGGGCCTTGGCCCCACCTCAATTTTTTTTTTTTAAAAAAAAATTATATGTAAATTTTTCTAAAAATTCACTTGTTTTATATAAAAATTTTGAAAAATGATATTTTGATGCTAATCAAAATTCAGAAATGAAATTTTTTTGGCTCTGTCCCTGCCCAATGGCAAACTATGTCGCGCTCTTCAAAACAATCAATTCAATATTGTTCTAATACGCCCCGTTCATAAGGCGCAACGTTTGGTACTTTGTTATATATTTCCATTTTTTGTATACTTTTTTCTTATTTATTTTGCTATTGATCGGTTAATTAAAAGGTAAAATTTCCTGAATATTTATTTTTTGATAACCCATTTGATTCAGAAACTGGTTTTAACAACGTTACAAAGGTTTGTTCAAATGTCCCTGAAGTTATTATTATTATTATTATTTTTTCTAGTTTTAACTAAATTGCGTATGAATTTGGTATTCCGTTTGATTTGATGATTTTGCGTCAAAATAATTTATATTTGAATACAAGTAGACCGTTGCAACAGATTGGTAAACGTATCCCATCCACCAAAGTTGGATTTGGATGCATGATCCATATATAAATTATTATCTAAGCAAACAACTTGCCTACATGACATAGAAAAATCACCTAAATTTAGGTTTACCTAACAAGAGGAGAAATTGCACCCAAATGAGGTGAACTGGATCGGGGTCCTAATTTACTTAGTCCGTATTTTGGAAAGAAGCAAGGGGCGGAGCCAGAAATTTTTCATGAGAAGGGCTGTATTAAAGTTTCTAAATTTTGATTTGGACCGAAATATCATTTTTCAAAATTTATATATAGAAAAAATATTTTTTTTTAAATTTACATGTAAATTAAAAAAAAAAAAAATTAAGGTCGGGTCAATGCCTGAACGCCCTACCTTGGCTCAGCCCCTGAAAAGAAGGGCAACTAATTCCCTAGAAAATCTTTGTTTGATATATTATTGTTGTTATGACATACATTCCTTGGATTAATTTTACTCAACCAATTGATAATAACAAAAAAAAAATGGTGCGCTTCGCAAGCAGAATACATTTTTATTGGTTTTATGAGATCACAACTCTCCTCAGAATCAGAACTAGGGAACTTCATTTGAAGTTTGGTGCTTGGCTTGACAATCTAGAAGGATCTTAAAATGATTAAACATAGATTCTAAGAACATGCATTTTAATAAAGGTTATGAAACAGTGATGTCGATTAGTTTCATAGTTAAATTTCATATGAAGTATCAAGTAAGGGTGAACACGAGTCGAGTCCAGCCCGAGTTAAGTCAGCTCGAACTCGACTCGACTAATGACACCACCACGAGCTCGACTCGGCTCGAGCTAGAGAATAGCTCAACGGAAGCAGTTCGAGCTTGACTCGGTAGTTACTTGTTAAGCTTGAGCTCGACAAACTCGTTTGAATAAAATTAATATTCTTTGTCGCGTGTTGAGCTCGAGCTCGACTCGATTAAGGTTGGACAAACTCATAAGCTGAATATATCGACTTGATTAAGGCTTGACAAACTACGTTGTTTTCTTGAAAAATCAGGGTTTATGTGAGGACTATAAAGTAAAAGCCAATTCCCAAATCATACAAAAGTAGCAAGCTGATAAAACAATAGAACAATGTGGAAAGAAGGCACTAGCGAGTTCAAGCTTTTTCTTACGGTCGCTCGCTAATTCAACTAAAGTATGCAGTTTTCTTGAAAAATCAGGCCTGCGTGAGGACGATAAAGTAAAAGACATACTTCCCAAATAAAAAAATTCTCATAAGCTCATAAAATAATAGTATATTGTGGAAAGAAGGCACTAGTGAGTTATAGATTTTGTTATTTGGCGTATAAGCCTTGATCTCACCTCAGTTTGATTTATTCTCTTAATTTATTATTATTATTATTATTTTGTTGGTGAAGAGGAAACTTAACGAGACTGGCTTCATGTCTTATGGGAAACATAACTTTATAGACAAATGCAGAATTCATGGCAGTTTACCGAGTTCCAACAAATAGGGGCGGAACCCGGATTTTCTTTAGGGGCGGGCCGGCAATCCGGGATCCGGGTAGGGGAAAACTGAATTTTAATACAAAAAATACATTATGCAATTAAAAATTATTTTTTTTAATGTAAAAAAAAAATTCATTGGCTGGGGTGGGGCCATGGCCTAGGCGGCCCCCCTTCCCTCCGCCCCTGCCAACAAATGCGGATGTGAAATCTAATAGCTCTTAATATAAACACCAAGTGGTCGATGTTCACTTGTTATAGATCAATCTACATGTTAGAAATCTGATAGTTGATGTTGGTGAAGGTTGATCTCCTCTTTCATGGTTGGGCAAAAAACAATGAGTTGAGTTTATTTTTTTTGCCTAGTGGCATATGGAAGTGTTGGATTTGGGATAAATCTCTACTAACATTGACTTTGTTGATAATTAGGCAAGAAATTAAGGCTTAAACTGATACTAAACTTGCATTCAAAAGGTTAAATTTCTCCCACTTGTAGGACATGAGGAAAGGTTAGTTCCTCGCAATCTGCCTTCTAGACATTTTCATTTATAAGTCCCACAAGATTATTAACAATCTTAAATATAAGACTAAACCTTTGAGATGTTACAATTCATCCTTCTTAAGACACATGTGTACCGATGTCAACAAATCATATTTGGATCAGATATATCCCTAATCATATCTGATTTTATTCATATGTTCAGATTTGAATTCGAATGAAAATAGTCATATCTTAATCAGAATCCAATTTTTATATTATATCCGAATTTGAATCCCAATTTTGAACTAGATTTTTTCAATTTTCAAAATTTAATAGCATTAGATATTGGATATTTGTCTAAAAATGAATCTGATCCGAATCTGTATTTAAATCCGAACGGATATTTATGAATATCCGAATCTGAATCCGTTCAGATGCCATTTATTCAATCTGAATCCCTATGTCACAATGGTACCGGTATGGGTATGGCATTGTTTAAAATCATGGTACGGGTACGGCGACTATTATATATAATTAATTCAAAAAAATAATTATTATATATAATGAAACCATAAGTTGTAACAAAAATGCCAATAAAAAGATGCTCATAATGAATAAATTATCAATGTTTTATCTTGGTAATGAGACTTCTTATGTTAAAGTATAAAAAAAACAAAAAAAAATGAAGAATAGGTAATTTTTTTGACTTCTTTTTTACTTATAATGCAGTTTAGATCTGGATCCAACCCGAATCCAGATTCAAACGTACCAGGACATACCGCCGTACCAGTACTGGCGTACCGCCGTACCGGTATGGATACGCCACTAAAAGTGGCGTACCACTGTGACATAGCTGAATCCCATCTAATTTCATAATCAGATATTTTTTTTTTCATATCTGATTTTTTGGATCGGATCGGTTAGATATCCGATTCAAATATGATATATTGACATCCCTACATTTTGATTGTAATGACCTAGCTGGCAGATTGTAACTCACTCTCTTGCCGTTTTGGTTTAATGAGGGGGGCAGAGGCAAGGTAGGGCTCGTACGGGCCCTGGCCCACCTCAATTTTTTTAAAAAAATTTACATGTAAATTTTAAAAAATGTCATTTATTCTATATAAAAAAAATTGAAAAAAAAATGATATTTCGGTCCTACTCAAAATTTAGAAATTTCAATTCTGCCAGCCTTATGAAAAATTTCTTGCTCCGCCTCCGGCGGCACTGTATTTCGTAGAAGATCCATTTTGCTTTGCTTCTTGATTAAGCTAACTGTTTCGGATAATGAGTAGAAAAACAAGTGACGTGAGGGCTTCTGAGCTTTCGGTAGAAAGAGACACAGTGAGATTTACTTTATCTAAATGTTTTAGGAACTTAATAAAATCGGCTTATCAGAGTGTTGCTTTTTATGAAGCAACTTTTCTTTTTTTTTTTTCTTTTTCATTTGTCCAAGAGATCTTATCTTATTATTGGCCGCAAATTGCAAGACTTGGGGATCTTAGCTCTTTAATGTCAAGATGTTCACAAGTCACTCTCACCAAGATGAACAAAGTTCTTTTGGTTTGTATTTTCATTGTAAAGCAACTTTTATGTTTCCAATCATGATGTCTTTTTGGTAACTTTCTTTGCTTAAAATAATGTGAATGTGAATGATAATGTGAATGTGAATGATTTTAGAGCCGCCGGCATATTTAAGAGACAAGTTGTAACAAAGTTGGCTGATAAAAATGTAAGAAGTACAACTTTTAGAAAGTAGTGGAAAGGTGCCTTTTTGGTACCTGCAAGTCGAGTTCGAAGCCTTCTTCCAACTAAGAAAGAAATGATCATTTGATAATATATAAGAAATTTGTTCATGGTCTAGTTTTGCTTTTAATTGAAAAAAGTAAAAAAAAAAAAAAAAGTGTGTTGCATTTAACTCTGTTTGGATATCAAAAAACCTAGTTACGTTAGGGTTTAAGGTTTAGAGTTAGGGTTTAGAGTTTAGGATTTAGGGTTTTTGGAGTTTAGGGTTTAGAGTTTTTAGGGTTTAGGGTTTAGGGTTAGGGTTTAGAGTTTAGGGTTTAGGGTTAGGGTTTAGGGTAAAAATTATCTCAGTGAACATGAAGAGTATTTCATCTTACCAACCAACAAAAAGAAACTAAACCTTCGATATTTTCTTTACCCTGGAGGGTATTAAGCATGCTTTTGATGTTTTAGGATAATACATCTGCTATATTTCAATTTGCATACTTGTGTCTTTTTTTTTATAATACAAAAAGTTGATGTTCTGAAAGCTCGAAACATATACTAACCACATACCGTGCACTATTCGGCTTCTAAAAAAGTAACCATTATCTGGATGACAATTATATTACCTAATCTTTTCTTGAATGAGGATGATCAGGTCTTAAAGGTACTTATAAAGTTGATGAATAATTAAAGGAAATACTTGCAAAGAAAAGCTTTATGATAATCTCTCAGTACAAATTAAATAAAGTGCCTTTCACACAGTGTTTCTACTTTGAATAAAAGTGTGAAAAGCTAAATTAATCATGTGCCCTAAGATGGTGGAAATAAAAGCAAATTAAACTATGCTAGAAAACCTCGAGCTCGAGAATAGCTCAATGGAAGCAGCTCCAGCTTGATTTGGCAGTTATGTGTTGAGCTTGAGCTCGACTCGATTAAGGTTCAACAAACTCATTTGAATAGAACTGATATTCATCGTTATGTATTGAGATCGAGCTCAACTCGATTAAGGCTCGACAAACTCGTAAACTCATTTGAATATATCAACTTGATTAAGGCTCAACAAACTCGATTAAGGCTCAAGCTCGACTCTGCCGTTATGTGTTAAGCTCGAACTCAACTCGATTATTTGAACGAGTCAACTCATGAACTCGAGTTTGCTTGTTAAGCAAATGACTCGGCTTGAATTCGTTCATGAACCGAGCTTTAACGAGCCAAGCTCGAGCGTTGTTCAATCCTATATGAATTGAAATATGAGTTAATGTGCAAAATTTCTTGCCAAAAAGATGATACAATTATATGTTTGGATCAATGGTATCATTGGGATCACCATGATTTGACGGAGGTCATCTAATTTGAGAGTTCTAAGTCGATCGGCTGAGAACATAACTTCTTCTTGACCAAAACTGTCGATATGCTTGAGTCGCCAAGAGAAACGACATAGGCAATAAATGCAGCTTACGTGATCAAGTTCTTGACCTCCTTGAAATTATTTCAAGGTCTAGAGCCGATATGGAGTCTTCTTTTACAGATTTTTAATATAAAGCAAGCTAAGAAAGAGGCAAATTCATGCTAATAGCAACACAAATTGGTGCATAAGAATCAAAGAAGATCGACCAGCAGAGATGTAAATGAATTAGATATCACCCATGATCACCACCTACCCAATTGAATCCAGTAACACATCTGAATCCAATTGCTAATTTGATATGAACCTGATTTTGATTTTGACGAACATGATTGGATCTGACCCGAATCCTGTTATTCTTGGTGGTATCCTATGGACCATTGTTTAGCTCGACTAGCGGGTTCAGGGCTGTTTTAGGACCTGTGTGGTTCTATGATACACCCTTTAACTTGAGTGTCGTGCATACCCACTATTAGTGGCGTAACCACAATGTTGCCAACACCAGCTTCTTAAAAGTTCTTTATTTTCAAATGAGAATTTTAAATATTTATTTTTATATATGCATAAGTGCCCAATCAGATTTGAGTATTTTTAAATAAGTACTTCGCCAGCCAATTTTTTTTGGTTACACCACTGCTCGCTATCATATTTGCAGTGGAGAAGAGAAATTGATTGTTAATTAATAATTTTTGGTGCACATCTTCATAAATGAAATGAGAAGTCCAATTTAATGGTTTTAGAAACGTGGTAAGGAGATTTCATTGCGAAAAGGAAATGGTTTTGGACCGTCGTATGCGTAGACGACTAGCTAAGAGAATGTCATAATGCTTCAGCCCACATGCATCCCGTGTTTGTTTGAGGCCAATAATTTAATCTAAAAAGAACATGGAAAACTTTTTGATGGCCTTTGTCAACATTTTTCTCCTATAAACTTTAAATAAATACATCTTTGCAGGAGCGAGATCTTTTCCGTTTGATCCGACGAAACAGTGGAGTTCTTGAACTTGGAGGGGCACGCAATTAAAAAAAGAAGAAGGGTCGATTGGGGTACTTTTGAAATTTTTTATAAAGTAATGCCTATTTTAAATGCTTTAATTTTTTCAAAATCTTTTTTATCTTTATTTTTTTTATTTTAAGGGTTTTGAAAAACATTTTTAACCGTGGCGGCTGCTGCGGTAGAGAGAAAGTTACGTGCACTCGGCACACCATGCACAACAAAGGAGAGAATGGTACTTGGTAATTTATTTAAAAAAATGTTTATTTTTTTTATTTTCAATTTTGTCTTTACAAAACATATGAACTAAGTGTATTTTAGTTATTAACCATTATTATAAAGCATATAACCACGTTTAGTGGGGAGAAAAGCAGCCTGCCGGACAGTGGCACTTTCGTTATTTTTGTGGTTCTGACGGGTGGTGGAAATACTAGGAGGCCGGAAAATAGTGGCAGTTTCGCAAATGCTCTCTCTTCCAAGGGTATAATAGAGATTTCAGGTATAAGTAATGCTGTCGAAAGCAAATTCCCTTTTCCATTAGAACACTACTAAAAGGGGGGCTGCGGAGCCCTCTTTCCATGTCACCATATGAAACTTTTTCCCAAACTTGTTTGGTGGAATACCTTTTCCACACTTATCGTTAAGTAGAATTTTAACTACAGATAATAAAGAAAACTTCTGAGGAGGAGACTTCTGAAATGACCAAAGCGATCCTGTGTTTATTAAAAAGTAGACTCTCACATCAAAGAAAAAGTGAAAGTGTAAAAAGTTTTTTGGTTCTTAAATAACCAAAATATATTAACTTTTTTGGTTATTTAAGAACCAAAGACCTTTTCCACCTTCCACTTTTTCCTGTGTGGGAGAAGCACCTTTTCTACGTACATAGATGGCTTCAGTCGTTTTGAAGCGTGCTTCCTAAATTTTTTTTTTATTTTCTATAGTTAAAATTTCAACTAACAAGGGCGTTGCATTCAAGTTGAAGGTGCACCATTCTATCACTAACACCGACGCAGTTCAAAATCTCGTAGGCAGGGAGATGAGATGATCCTCTCGCTTACCCGAACTTAACAATACACGTCGAAAAAGCATTCCACCAAACATGTTTGGGAAAAAATTTCATGTGGGGACACGAGAAGAAAGTCTGAAAAAAAGAAATTTCTTCTCTTTACAAACAAAAGCAGGCTAGATGGAAAAGGACAACACAACTTATACCTGAAATCTGAGTGACACGTTTGATTCGGGAATAAGAATTGTTTATTCCGGCTAAAAAAATCTCTTCCCGTGCGTTTTTACAAATTGGATGCGCTTCATCTGAATCATGATTTGTAACTATTTGATCTTGTAAAGGCTTTGAGAAGGTTGTTGCATGCTGCAATAAGCGGAGACGAAGCCAAGAAGTTTTGGTGAGGGTTGTCGAATTAAGGTTTTAAAATTATAACAATGACTGAAATATCGTTTTTCAAAATTTTTATATAAGATACATGTTTTTTTTTTAATTTATATGTAAATTATTTTTTTTTTTATGAAGGGCTACGGTGCCTACTGCCCCCTAGCTCTGCACCTGGCAATAGGAAAATTTTTTGTATGGTTGTTTAATCTTAGTGTTGCAATGAAAATTTTTATTTGTAGAGCTAGGAAATTTTTGTCATGAAATTTTTTGTCTCTTAAATTTAATTTGCCATTTTCCAGCAACCATTAATTCCCCTAATTATCAAAATGCCCCTGGTTTTAGGCTTTATTAAAATGCTGACTCAATGTCGAAAGTGCATGATACTAAGTCTTTCATTTCCATCGTGCCACTGGAAGGGCCAAGGCGTGGCGGCTTCGTTATTTTTGTGGCTTGGAGGGGTGGCCCGGTGCCTTTTTACTGGGCTCGAGCTCAAGCCTGAGTCGGATCGAGTACCGGGTACCCGTCCGACACCTGGTCGGATGCAGGTTTACTTCAAACCACCAATTCAAGCCACTGCACCAACCCCCCTTGAGGCTATATGTGGCTGCTCGAGCCGCCATGCAATTTATCAACAAAGTGTGAGTCATTTTCAAACAACAATCTGAAGAACATTTTATTTCACAATCCACTGCTTTTTCAGAGAGTAATAGTTAAATAAAGTTTGAACTAAAGTTGTATGACGAATATAAGAAAGACAAAGGACAACTCATTTTTGGAAACATGTTTTTCTAAAACATATTCGAGGAATAGAAAAACGAGTCACTAAATGTTCAGTATTTAACTAGTATGTTTTGAAAAGGTCATGAAGTATGAAATGAAATGTTCTCCAGATTGTTGTTCGAAAATCATTCATACTATATCGTGCTTCAGCGTCTTCACTTATACAGTTCTTCCATTGGTTTAAAGTATTCTCACAAAAAAACATGTATGAGTATTATACGGTGAAGAATTTCTCGGGTATAATATGACAAAGTTGTATGTCTTAAGAAAATCTCGGTGAATTTTTAAAACATTTAATAAATCCTTAAAATTGTAAAAAAATTAAAAATTAATAAAAATATAAAAAATGAGAAAAACGCATATATAATATCTACATTATACCCGTATCCCATATTATATGCAATTTATTTGTGTTTTTTATTTTTTGGCATTTAAAAAAAATGATTTTTTTCATGTTTTATACGGCTGACTTGTTTTTCGTGTTTTATACATGTTTTTTTCAAATAAAACACGTTTTTTTTTAGCAATGTACCTTCAATAAATTTTGCCTCTATTTTCTGCATATCATGGACACAACCAGTTCGCTAAGAATTGGCAGGAGACAACTTACTTTGCCAAAGACATGTCCAGAGAAGGCCGCCAGGAGGATGAAGAAGTGGGCGGGCACGCACTAAACGGCAGCCCATTGACTTGAAAGTAGGCAACATCAAGGTACATAGGTTTGATGATAGGGGGCATCTTTTCGAACAAAATGGAGTTGCCGAGAGAAATGAAGAATCAGTATCTCTTGAAAAATATAGATAGAAAAAAAAAAAGAGAGAAAACAATGGTAACAATGCGAAACATACAAAAAAAAGAAAGAAAAAAAACTAGACTTCCATAACATTTTGAACCTCTTGGTACTATACAAGGAGAAGAAGAAACCACTGCATTGTATAAGGCGGAACTTGAGCCTTGTATTTTTACAACCAAATCACCAATTTCAAATGGTAAAAATTAAGACAAATTAAGTAGTTGGTGGTTTAAAAAATTAAAACTTTATATGCTTTACTTTCTCCATAAAACAATTGACTTGTAGAATTTAATTTGTTTTTGCATTTTATGCAAAGAAAATATGCGTTTGAGAAAAATGAGTGGCACTCCCAAAAATATGACTTCATTTCTGTGTTCTATATATATATATATATATATATATATATAACTTTTGCCTTTGTGCAACGGAAAGAAATGCCGTTCAAACGGGCGACACACGTCCTTGTCTTTGCTGTTGGTGTTTGGTTATTTCATTGATTGTCAACATTATCTAAACGGCTTCCTGACTGTGGTAATAAATGGTAGCAGCTTTTGAAAAATTTAGTAATTTTGCACCTTCCGTTTGTAAAATGGAGAAGTGGTTTGTGCTGAGCCTTTGGCGGTCTTGAATTTGGATTCTAAAATTAACATTCTAGAGACAAAATCCCACCCAAACTTGGAATTAGAATGAAAATTCCAGTTTTAGTTTTAATTTATTTTTTATTTTTGGTAGTTTGGAATTTTCATTTTGAAATTGAAAAATGATATATTTGATAAAACGGAGATAAAAATTATAGAACTAGACTCAATTATTTCCCAAAGTTGTGGGAAAATCCTGGAAGATGAAGTCCAGCTTTTTCTTACAACTAGACGGCAGTAAACATGAGGTGCAAACCCCTTCCTTCTGTTTAGAAGTGTATAGTAGTGTATAATGACCAAAATACCCTTGGATAACTTAAAAAAACATTTTACAAGAACAAAAAAAATAGGTTAGAGGTCTAAAAGGTGCATTTTTTTGTTCAAAATTCCTAAAACACCACAAATCTCCGCCTTCTGCACTATGGTAGTCCTATACATAGAGTGGTTGGTTGATTCTACTTTTCTTTTTTTTCCCTTCTCTTTTTCTCAGTTGAAGGTGGAAAAGAATAAGAAAGAGAGAGAGAGAGCCACTGCATGGAAAATGAGTCCCATCAAATATACCTGTGACTTACTTTCCCATTCCCACCATGGAAAATGAGTCCCATCAAATATATCTGTGACTTACTTTCCCATTCCCACCCTCGTTCAAAACGCTCGAATGGGGAAGTTGTCGCGATCTAAGAAAAGGAATCCCTCACGATCAAACACTATGTGCCTTTCAAGAGCAAAAAATCTTTAGATCAAGGGCAAAAATGTCATCTCCTTATTTGTTTTAACTTTGATGTTATTTTCATTAAAAAAAAAAATCAGCCCAGCCCATATAAGGTTGAATTGGCCGGTACAGACACTTATATTAATTAAATAAGAATTTAAAAATTTTAGGGGCGTGATTTAGTGACACACTTAAGCGCCACTATAGAGGCATCCTTTGTCTCTAAGATTGTGTTTGGGTGGCAGTCGAGTTAAATCTGCATCTCCCCTAAGTTATTTTCATAAACATGGTTTCTATCTTGACAGGTTTTAAAAATGATTTAAAATTCAAGTTGTTATAAAACTTGATTTTAATAAAAATGTCGATTTTTATTGGTTAAAGTTAAAGTACTGTCAAGGCATGAAAAAATAACACGGTGACAATTTTTTTTTTAGATATTTGTCATTAATAAATTAATAATTTCTTATTTAAAAATTTTATTAACTTTAAATGGTGGATACTGATGCACATTATTGGCAACATACATCTGATTTTATTTTAGGTATTCGAATACGAATCGCAACATTCAGCCAACTGAAGTCTTTGCAAGTAGGGAGAACAACTCCATTCTACAAAGATATAGGAATCAAGGAGTAAAAATAATGAAGTCAAAGCAGATCTTCTTGCTTCCATGGCCAGTTCTTTGTTATCTCCTTTTGATGACAAGTTACATAAATGCTAACTGTTTTTCTTTTTCTAGTCAGGGTATCATAACACAGGGCCAAGCTAGTATTTTTTTTTTATGAGACAGTTCAAATTAAAGTTTTTAAATTTCAACAAGAGCTAAAATACCATTTTTCAAAAGTTTTATACAAAACAAGTGAACTTTTTTAAAATTTACACCTATTTTTTTTTAATTTGATGTGAGGCCAAGGCCCAAGCGGGTCCTACCTTGGCTCCGCCCTTGTCTTAACATATATGCAAGTCCTTTGAAAATAAATTTTGAAGCATATATAAAGAATTAGGGTGTTAATGTAACGTTTTTTTACCTTCCAACTTTCAAGAGTGTTTTTATCTTCCAACTTTCAAGAATATGTCTGATTGTCCCTAAGAGGTTTGGCACACCAGTCGGGATAGGTAGACAGTTAGATCTTGTTTTGAATCCCGATACAACCAACTCTCTGTGCTACAAAAAGGAGACTACTAATGTGCAAAATGAAACAACCTCAAGACATTGAAAGTAGGTCTTGTATCTTACAAGGACAAAAGGTTGAGTGAGAGCTTTGTCTCTCCTCTAAGTTCTAAGATGAAATACTCCTTTTAAAATGAGAGTGTATGGTAAAGAAATTTTAAATTCTTAGAAAACATGTATTAAGAACACCACACTTTTTGTTTTAGAAAATAAATTATTTGTTTGTTGAATTTTGAAATAATATCCATAATCACATCATAAATATAGAACAAAAACACATTCTTGGTCATGTTATGCAAAAATATGATATTGAACTCTTGTCCTAAGAGTAAAGAAATTTTTTCTATTGAGGGGGTCTAATTATTTTTTTTCCCAATAATTTATATGAAACGTATGATATTTTTCATAAATTTTTTGGAGGATAAAGAATTTTAAAATCATAAAAATGCATTTTCCATTTTGACAAGTAGAGCATGCACGCACAAACACATAATCAATCTTCGATCGATCAGCTTCTTAGTCTCATATCACGGTGAGAAAAATGGAAGCAAATTTCAATACGCAAGAAAATCATCTTGTCAATAACTTCATAACTTCTTATGATGATTCTCATCCAAAGACGCCATATGATCAGTAAGGAAAGAAGAGAAGGAACTAGAAACCGGATCTTTGATAACATCATTTAAAAATTTCAAAAACAAGAACTTTGTAACTCGTGAAATTAATTCAACATTTGAACAAGTAAGGCAGACACGTATAAGCCAGGTGGTGCGTGTAGGGACAGAGCCAGGATTTTCTTCAGGGGCAGGCCGGCAGTCCGACCTCTGGATCCGGATAGGACCAAACTGAATTCTAATACAAAAAATACATTACATAATTAAAAAAATATTATTTTTTCAATGTAAAAAAAAATCATTGGCTAGGGTGGGGCCATGGCCTAGGTGGGGCCCCCCTTCCCTCAGCCCCTGGGTGCATGTCTCTCTAACTTTTCAAAACTTATATACGCGCATACAATATTTTTAGATTAATACCTCTCTTAATTAAAAATTTACATATTATTGCCTCTCTCGCGACTTAAAACCTGCTAATGAAGCACATCCATCATAAAAGCACTAAACAGTGTGATTTTTTATCAATCAATTTGAAAAAAAGAACAAAAAAAAAAAGAAGAGCGAGCCAAATGTCATGATCTGCATACTTTTTCTCCAATTTCAGGGTAGTGTTGTAGTCTATTTTCACATGAGTGAGTTTGTGTAGAAGCCGTTTGGGCAGTGACCAAGTTCGTGACTTGGGGACCTGTTCATGATCCTTAATTTGCCGATCAAGTTCACAATTCTCTCCCCAATATCTCACTTTCTTAGAGGGTGCTATCCTGATGGTATTAATCACTTACATAAAAAATGTGTCTTATTGAAAAAAGACGCGTATAATATGGTCAAACACAGTCAGCCATATAATACCCGTACAAAATGCGTCTTTTTAAAAAAAAGTCAGAAAATAAAAGAACGTAAAAAAAATGTGTATTATACACGTGTTATACCCATTTTTTTTGCGTTTTTTCATACTTTTATGATTTTTATATTTTTATAATTTTTAAGATTTCCTAAATGTTTTAATTTTTTTAAAACTTTATCGAGATTTTTCCGTTTTATTCCCGATATATACAACTTTGACGTATTATACCCATCTTTTTTCTCACCGTATAATACCCGTACACATTTTTTGTGACAATGGTATGAATGTCGATCTTGCGATTAGGGGTGGCACTATGGAGGTCAAGTAGATCCGTTCTTGTCCCTTCCTTTTCCCCCCTCTCTTCTCTCTCTCTTTCTTCACACTACCTAGCATAAACAGGTCATGCATATTGAAATTTTAGACCAGATGTTAAACTAATCTGATTTTTTTTCGGAATTGTTCATATTCAGGTCAGGTCCAATCTTTACCATATTTGACTAATGCAATTCTATACAAGTGGATTTAAAGCCGGATCTGGACTCTAATTGAATTCATATCCTCCTATTACAAGATCTGACATTTATAAGGTCACAGTCACACATAATTCCTTGATATATTATTGCGGTTATGTTATGTCACACATAATCCCTTGCATTAACTTTAAGCAACCAATTGATAATAACAAAATAACAAAAATTTGGTGCAGTCTGCAAGTGGAAGACCTTCTTGGACATACATGCATCCATATGTAGCCGGCTTAGTGGTGGTGACCCGTGGAAATTTCATTTACAGTTTGGTTCTTAGCTTGCTATTCCAAAAGGATCTTAGAATGTTAAAAAAAAAAAATTCCAAGAACAGATATTTTCATAAAAAATCTGAAACAAAGGTATCACCAATAAGTTTCATAGTTCAATTCCATATAGTGTTGTACTTATCATAACAAAAAAATTGTGTTTTATGAAAACTGGTTTCTTGAAAATGTGGCTCTTTAATCAGTGGTGAAAAACTTGTTTGTGTGTTTGGGTAATACTTAGGACCAAATTAAATACAATTTTTCATAAATAACCTGGGGATGCGAGGTTGTTCACTCTTTTATGCTGTGTTTGATAGTCTCGGATCTGGATTTTCATAAATGGTATCCTCAAAATGGGTGAAATCCACTGATTAGAGATTGGACCGGGGGCTGGTACAATCTCTCACACAGATATCTGACCGAACCGATCTGAAAAAATTGGATATGAAAAAAAAATTAATATCCGATAAAGAAATTGGATAGGATTCAGATTTAATAAATGGCATCCGATTGAATTCAGAATTGGATTCAGATATACATAAATATTCGATTGAATTCGGATTCAGATTCAGATCAAATTCATTTTTAGACAAATATCCTTATCTAATGCTATTTCATTTTGAAAACTGGCAAAATCTAGTTCGAAATTTGGATTTGGATATGAATATAAAAATTGGATTCAGATCGTAAAATCAGATTTCAGATTCGGATTCAAATATGACTTTTCTTTATTCACATTCCAATCCGAATATGTGAATATCCAAAAAAAGTGAATATGATTAAATTTATGTCCGATCCAAATCCGATTTGCCAAAACGCAACCATATGGAATTTGTTTTTTTAATTATCCAAAACATGTTCTAATGTCGTTTTAAAAGCATAACTATTTTCTTGTTTCCAAAAATGGGTTTTAGCATGTCATCCAAACTAATCTTGTGATAGTTTTCGTGAAAAATCGGGGCCTATGCGGGGACGTATTTACCGACACTTTTTACCACTTTTACTGACATTTTTCGACCGTTGATAATAACGGACTTATTTTTTTGCAATGACTATAAAGTAGAAGACATGGTGGCCAAATTGAAAATTCCCATAGAAAAGTAGCAAAGCTCAGAAAATAATGAAATATTTTGGGACTGCCATCTGAGAAAGGTGGCTTAGGTGAACCCCGACCTTCCAAGTCTCCATGAGAATTATGACATTACAGAAAGCTCAGAATTCATGGCAGTTCACCAAGTTCCAACAATTTAGGGATTTGGAATCTAATATTCAGCACAGATTTTAATATAAACACCAAGTGGTTGATACTTGTTGGATCAATCTATAGTTCTATAAGCAAGCAACTTGATTGTTCATGTTGCTCATGCACGTCGATCTCCTCTTTCGTAAAGATTTCATGTGGAAAACCAAGAAAACGATGAATCTGTATTGGTTGAGTGAGTTACTCATCTATGTGGGGACTTTGTTACGCGTGTGGGCAATTGCCCACACAAACCTACAAGAAAGTACTTATTTTCATATCAATATTTTCACATCAAAGATCACTCTACATACATAAATGCATATATTAAGAGGAGCTGAAATCCCAAAGCGAAGCATTTGGATGGCTGGAGAAATCCATGTGATGTTTGTATGAAGAACATCATGGCGGCTCTTTCCTTCGTAAGTTCAGATCTGAAAACCAAGATAGCATGTGGATCTCATAACTCTGGAAACCTACATGGTTTGTGGATCACATAAAGCCATCAATAATCTTCCTTATCATATATGTGTGTAAAATGGATATGGAGATGGTGGCTGGATACGTGCTGTGAGGGCGAACTCGAGCTCAAGTTTTTCTCTGACCCAGGGAGATCAACAGATGCAGGATCTAGTTCCATGGAAATCCACTTGGATCCAAGTGTTCATTTCTGGGTTTTCTTTGGATCTATACAATGTAAATGTTCATTTTAGGCGTTCCTTTGGATCTGTACAATGTAAATTAATATATATTAAATTATAAGATCAATATTCTTTACCAGTTTTATTTTGATTGGAGATGTTGAATGATTAAATTAGTTAATTATCCTTTTTATCCACAATTAATGATTTCCCTTTTAAATATCAGATTTATACACTACACACACACACACAAATAAAAAATAAAAAATGAAAAAAAACTATTTAGCATTAAAAAAATGAAAAAGAAGTGAAAAAACCGAAAAAACGTGTTAAAAACACATTTTTTTGTTTTTAACTTTTTTTTTTCAAAAAACATGTTTTTTGAAGTTTTGAAAGGCAATTTAATTTATGGCATTTTTTAAACCTTCATGACTTGATATCTAGATTTAAGATTAGATCCTCCCCCTTCCCTTGGATCTTAAATCAAACCTTTTCTCAAAGTAAAAAGACAAACTAATGGTTTTAAATGTGGATCTTAAGGCTGACTAAGCTCCTTAGTTCGGTGAACCATGAATTTTACTGTAGATCTTTTGCAGCGTCAGATCCACATCAAATCTATGGATCTTAAATCCAATGTAATCAAACACCCCCTTGGGTGCAGGATTCATCACTTGTCTATTCCTTTGATTTAGTTAAAATATATGACTGCTGAGATAGAGCAAAAAATGAAAAAAAAATATAAGATATTTTGGTTATCTAGCACAAATTATCAACTTTATTATAATATCTACCAAAATCTAGTTCAAGAAGATGAGGAAAATTCTTGGGGAGACAACATGAAGCATAAGTTTCAAAAGAAACCAAATATCCAAAACTTAGAAGATCATTGTAGCATTTTGGTCGACGTTATCTTTTTATATTTCATTTTATTTGGATAAAGATAAAGTAACAATGTGCATGAAATTCCAATAAATTTAAATTGTGAAGTTAAAAGAGTTTAGATTCATTAATGTTTAAACTTTTAAAGTTTGTTTAATTTGAGTCGGCTTAGATTCGAGTTTCAAGGGAAGAAAAAAGGGACTCGGATGAAACATAAATCCGGTCCAAGTCCAACTCGCTTGGCGCCACTGACTTCCACCCGTCTCCTGATTAAGCCAATCGGAATTCCCTTCACCAGTTTGCCCATTCTCCTCCAAGAGGAAATCCAGTGGCGGATAGCAGGAGGAGGAGGAGGAGGAAGAAGAAGAAGGCGACAGTAATGGCGCGCATTCCCCATCTGGCCTCCCTCCTTAGAAGGAGATCCCGCCCGGCTCTCATCCTCCCAGCCCTTTCCTTCCCTTCCCGAAGCTTCTCCTCCGCAGAGCCCTCCTCTCCCTCGAAACCCTCTCTTGCGGCCCTCAGGGAGCGCCTTGCTGCTGAGTCCCCGACTCTGTCCGACTTCGTCGGGCTGAAGCCTGGCGATGCCTACTCTGTCGAGGTCGGCACGAAGAAGAACCCTCTGCCGAAGCCCAAGTGGATGAAGGAGGCCATCCCTGGTGGCGTCAAGTACACGGCCATCAAGGCCAAACTGAGGCAGTTGAAGCTGCACACGGTATGCGAGGAGGCGCGATGCCCCAACCTCGGGGAGTGCTGGTCCGGCGGTGAGACGGGGACGGCGACCGCCACGATCATGATCCTCGGTGACACCTGCACTCGCGGATGCAGGTAATTGTCCGTAACTTCCTCTTGCATTGTTCGTGCGCCATAGAATTTCATCGATTTTGGCGGTAGCTTCAATTCACGCGCCGAACGACGTACCATATTTTGTTGGTTTTTGTCGTTTCATTGTTATTCTTTTGTGAAGAACTTGATTTTGGTGCATACGGTCGTTGAATTATTGTTAATTTTGTAGCTGTAATGAGATCGGTGTGGTCTTCTCCGTAGATTTATTCATGATTTGTTACGATATATGAACTGCAGTTGTCTTACCAGGCTACAGATCCGAGAATCTTTTAAGTGTAATTTGTCATTAGGATTTTTGGCCCTTATCGAAAAGCAGATTTTACACATCCTTCGATTGAATTCGTGGCTCAGCTCTTATGTGCATGGAGTGGAAATGGCACTTAGGCTCATATGTTTGATATATACCGTACATTCTACCATTACGAATCGGGAAAACAAAAAACAATATACAAAATAAGTATCGATCCCGTTGACATAACAAGAGATGCACTTAAGAAATCGTTTTTCCTTTCCATCTTGTGAGTGAAACTAAGCTGCAGTTCAAGCCACGTTCATCAATGCGTGGAGAAAAGAGAGGTCGTCGTCAAGGTAAAAGCCTATCAAGGTTTTCCCTACATGGAAAAGGGATGGAAAACTCGGTAAAAGGAATTTCTTACAGGCGAAGTTAGGTAAGATGGGTGTTGAGTCTTGCCTGATTCCTAACAGGCCACTCGACAAACGTAGTCCTTTCTGTAGAAATGGAGTACGCAAGGCGAAAGCGATGGATTGATGGAAGAAGGAAGAAGAGTTTCCGATTCGCTAAGTTTCGATCGGAGTAGGAAGCCATCGTTTTCAAGGGACTGATGTTGCCGCTCGCACCCATTGACTGTGGAAAAGGTTAGGCAAAGGCCGACGAATGCGGGACAACCAACCCGTAAGCCTTTAGGGCAACATCACTTCTCTTCTCCTTTCCTTCGCCATGCACTAGCTAAGGCTTCAAAACTTTAACTACAAAGTTAATGTTTCATAAAACTTGAATCTGACCGTTCGCGGATTGAACTCAATAAAAAAAATAAAAGCATAAAAGAAGCTGCCCCCTGCAAAGACTAAGTGGGAAAAATTAAAATGTTACCCTCTTCTAAAAAAACGAAATTACCATTGGCAAAACAAAAAATACCGTCAAATTAATTAAAAGGAAAATCAAATGCCTTCCAAGGATCGACTTTAGTTCTTCCTGACATGCACAGTATCCATTTTTCTCAAGAGTAAGAGTAATAAATTTAAATTTTTTAAAGGAAAATAATATGTAAATGAGAAAAATTGCTTTGAAATATCAATATAAAAATAAAATACTTTTTATGGGTATAGGCAACTGTTCACACATTGTCCACACCTGCCTCCTCCCTTGTAACTGGGTTCGTATAAATCTTTTTCACATCCACAGCCGGTGCATGAATCCATAGGACTTCTAGTTAAGCCCCATTGTTAATTTGGTCAGAAAAAAAAAAAAATTCTAAAAGTGTATGGTGTGGTGTGTATGATCATCATATTCCGTTTGCTAGTAGACATCATATACGTTAAATGTTTTTGGTCTTGTGTAGATTTCTTTGTAAAAGGTAGAAAATTCCCATAGAAAAGTAGCAAAGCTCAGAAAATGATGAAATATTTTGGAAAGAAGGCACTAGCGAGTTCCAGATTCTGTTGTTG
The DNA here is from genome assembly GCA_011799765.1 of Nymphaea thermarum. Lineage (NCBI taxonomy): Eukaryota > Viridiplantae > Streptophyta > Magnoliopsida > Nymphaeales > Nymphaeaceae > Nymphaea > Nymphaea thermarum. The sequence goes on from JAANDH010000575.1 coordinate 263,806, forward strand.
GCGAGTTCTGCAACGCTTCACCAAGTTCAACTAATTTATTTTGGGACTGCTATCTGAGAAAGAAAGGTGGCTTAGGTGAACCCCGACCTTCCTCCATGTCTCCATGAGAATTATGACATTACAGAAAGCCCAGAATTCATGGCAGTTCACCAAGTTCCAACAATTTAGGGATTTGGAATCTAATATTCAACACAGATTTTAATATAAACACCAAGTGGTTGATACTTGTTGGATCAATCTATAGTTCTATAAGCAAGCAACTTGATTGTTCATGTTGCTCATGCACGTCGATCTCCTCTTTCGTAAGATTGCATGTGGAAAACCAAGAAAACAATGAATCTGTATTGGTTGAGTGAGTTAAGAAGAAGGAAATTCTCCTAAATGCAAGTATTAGAATGAAGCAAGAAGTCCACCCGTCCTGGAGGGTCCAACTGGCAACTACTACTTAAAGTCACCTTTAAGACCTTCTCCCAATCAACGAACAAAATAAAGAGAATTTGGGAGAAGAAGAAGAAGAAGAAGAAGAAGAAGATGAAGATCCGTTTGCATTAATAACAAATCTACGTTCATGTGCTTATACAATCATATATTTTGAACCTGAAATCGAAATAATTGGTTGTGTTGGGTATAAGATCCATTTGCATTGCTTCTTGAATAAGTTAACTGTTTTTGGATAACGAGTAGGAAAAACAAGCGACGTGGAGGTTCAGCTTTTGGTAGAGAGAGAGAGAGAGAGAGAGAGAGAGAGAGAGAGACATATCAGAGATTTACTTTATTTTGAATGTATTTAGAACTTAATAAATTAGTAAATGTGAGTCTTGCTTTTGATGATCAAACAACTTTTCTTTAATTTCTCTTTTAATGGGCCAAGTATACGAAAGTTTTTCCGCTGAGTTGAGAGAAATTTCAATGTCAAACTTGTGAAGGTCGCTTGATTAAAAGGTAAAGAATTATACATGCTACTACACTTTCAAACATGGTGGAATATATTTCAGCTAAAAATAAGCTTTTTGGTTCTTGCAAAAAACATGAGATAATGAGAAAACCCTATGTGGTCGTGGGTAAAGAAGAACTTTGTCTACTTATAAAATTCTTGTGTCTTCTTCTTTTTCACTTTTTTTGTCTCTTGTCTTGAGTCTTGGATTTCCAGTCACATGGGGAGTCTTGTTCCTGGTGTTTGTGCCCGTATAGTTTTTCTCTTATTTACAAGACCCATTTGCTGTTGAATTCAATAATTTTCGTTGGTCAAAATTTTCACGTTAGTTGTTGGGGATTTCCTCCGTGATGACTTGATGAGTCTGGGCGTTCCCCTTGTCGTTTCTCCGTTGAGTTTTTATGTAAATTTTATGTATCGGTGGTAGGGAACTTGTTTCAAATTCTCATTTGTTCTTGATACTAGTTCGGTTTAGATATAATGCACTGAAGCGATGGAAAGGTTGCACAGGAAGCACATTTTCTTTATCTTTGGTGTTTTTAATTCTCTAGTTTGATTATCCTTCAACTGTGATTGCTTTATCTCACATAGTTTAGGTTTCTTCTCCCATGGGTTAATATGTTGAAGTAAACATACTATGATGTTAAACATATATATTTAGGCTAGTTTCCTAAGGGACAGGCTGGTCATCTTGATCATCATTCCTGTTTTGTAGATTGCACTTATTTCATTTTGCATGTTCAACTGAATGATAAATTTAGGGTGGATCACTTCAGTTACCAGTTAATGGCTCATTTTCGTCATAGACTTATGTCACACAGGTGCAGGGTGTGTGTCTGTGTGTGTGTCAATGTGAATGAGAACCTTTGTATTGGATGAAAAAGGACTAGTGCTTTGACCATGTCCACAGTCGCACCAGAACTGGACCAACATTGGTAAGGGACTGTTTTAATTTTTAAATCATCTGTTTTACTTGTCGTAGACTGGATCCTTATTCTGCATAGGTGTCAAACACCTGAACCTCCAGCATATTTATTATTGGACAAAGCGCCTGATTTTCTTCCTTTTTCTTAGCCAAGGGATGGACCTTACAACGTTTCTTTTCTTGGAGGCATAAAGTTACTCTACTTGTTTAAATACAACCATGTCACATGGGTACAAATCCAGGTGTACACACACACACACACACACACACACACACACACACACACACATATATATATATATATATATATATATATATATATATATATATATATATATATATATACATGTACATACATAATAAGATTTTAAGTACATAAATGCATAATTCATTGTTTACACTTATAAAATATATGTTACTGAACAAAGTATACTAAAATATATCAAAAACATAAAAAATATAAAAATATATCAAAACATTACAAAAATTAGGTTGCTATCTCCAACCAGTGTCTTATGGTGTCATGTCGTGTAGACATGGGTACTTCTTCCTTTTAGAATAAAAGTGTCATTTTTACATAGGGTTACAATTACAATTTCATCAATTGCTTGTTCAGGGTGAGCAGATAATGGAATTTTTGGTTGTTCTCTTTCTAACCTGCTTCAAGCAAGTTCACCAAAAGGTTTTACTATCCTTATTTTCTGCACAAGCACATTTAGACCCTCCTGCATTTGAGAGTCCTGTTGGAGTGATTTTAGTCTTGTTATGGAATACAGTGATCTTATCAGAATTCAACCTTCAAATGTAAATTAGGCTCTCAAATTCAATAATCAATATACAGGAATGTTTTTCTAACAATTTCCTTTTCTGGCATGATGAGATTTCATCTGTATGTTTAATGTGGAAATTTTAGTTTTACAACATTCTTTCACTTTTTCCATTGGTGAGAACTAGAAAATCAGAAATATGGTACATTATCTGTTTCTCTATGCTTGCTAGGATGATGCCATTCAAAATCTGACAGGATCTCATATTGTTATAACTTATAAGTCCATTTCTCAGGCAAGAAGAGCCTAATCAATAAATCCCAAAGTCATAAATTTATCCCTTTTGTCCTTTATGTGACTATGATGCATATTTGTTTGCCAGATTGTGCAAATCATTCGGTAATCTCCTTACCTTTTATCCTGTTTGCAATTTGGGTATCTTTACATCTTTATTGCATTGCTCCAAATCTTCGAGACCTGCGAATGAAATATTTTCTATGCTTATGTGATAAGTGGCACTTCTAATGTAGTACTAGTGAAGTTATTCTTGTGGCATTATCTTGGCTTCGCCACGATTGGATGCATCTTAATCTCTAGGGTACAATTAATCTGACTTCCAGCATCTTATCATCAGATTTTGTAATGTGAAAACCTCAAGGACACCACCACCTCCCGATCCTGATGAACCTGCTAATGTTGCTGAGGCAATAGCATCATGGGGGTTGGACTATGTAGTGATAACTAGCGTTGACAGGGATGATTTGCCTGATCAAGGTAGTGGCCATTTTGCAGAGACAGTACAGAGGTTGAAAATGCTCAAACCAAAGATGCTTATAGAGGCACTTGGTAAAGCTTCTAATCTTGTCCTCATTCTTTTTTAAGGCCACGGGAATTGCCATAAAGTTGCTTCACATTATTGTTTTTTTTTTCATGGTGCGACCTTGTATGTAGATATTGCACACTTTGGATGCTTTCCCTTACTCAGAAGTTTCCTTTTGGTCTACAATAATACTCATGGCATAATTATATTTTCTTGGATTAGTGAGAAAGCGGAATGCATGTCTGTTTCCTTTGTATCACAACTTATATATGTAATCATCTGCCAAGGATCTCATTTAATTGTAACCGGGAGAAACCATCAGTATAATTTACAGCTCAAACCAGGAAGTAATGGCAAATGTATGTGATAGGTCTTATCTGCTTAATATCTCCACAACCTACAAAGTAATGATATTTTATGTCTTATAAGCTGAAGATCTTCACCACTCATAAATGTCATGTGCACCAGAAGTCTCACAAAACTGCAGAGCATCATTTCCCATTATTACAAACAAACCTACAAAGACAGAGGCTACACAAATGTAGAGTCTCACAAAACTGCAGAGCATCATTTCCCATTATTACAAACAAACCTACAAAGACAGAGGCTACACACATGTAGACTTTTTTCTGTTTTTTGTTAACATTGTTATCAGTCCCCTTTGTTTTGCCATCTTCTTAAACAATTACTAGCAAATCTAAGAATGGTCAAACAGTCTCTCTAGCACTTAGTGCATGCCAAGTACTCTTAGGCAATGGTTTGACACATGGTGGCATGTTGATCACTTGACCTGATCATATTCAGAGTTCTTTCTCTGAGCATTGTTATCAGTTGCCTAATTTGTTTTGGCATCTTCTTGAAAAACTAATAGCAAATCTAAGATTGGTCAGGCAGTCTGTATAGCAATTGTTACATACCAAGTCTTATTAGGCTATGGTTTGACAATTTTCTGCTAAGATAGAAATTTTAAAATTCTAAAGATGAATAGATGCCATCGCTAAGTTTATGTGTGTCTTGGAATATAGAGAGAATATCTCAAGAACAGGAGTCCTGATGGTTCTCGTTTCTGTTAAAGCTGTTGGATTTTGTCTATTTCATGAATGTTTTCCACTTTTCCTCACTGTTGGTTTAGTTGTCTTGATGTTTGTGTATTGTTCCTAGTAAACAGCATGCCCTTCTCAAGAAGAGCAGACAGAAGGTAGGTGGAGAATGAGGAAAAGGAAGTGGAAGATGAACTTGGAGGAGCGACAACATCTATAAAGAAAAGAACATTTATTTTGTCGCTTTATCCATTTGTCTTGTTGGCTGATAATCTAGAGCATGCTGCACATTATTTCCATTGACCCATGGAGTTTCTTTTCTTGTTTCAATTGGATGCTAAGGTGCTTGGCTGTTTATATTGAATGCTTGGTACCATGCTATTGTTATAAGATTGGTAATAATGTAATGCAGGGAGTCTGCATGGATATAAAGAAAATGGTGGTAACCTTGTCCATTTCTGATGTTACTCTGCAGTCCCAGACTTTCGTGGGGACCAAGCCTGTGTTGAGAAAGTTGCAAAATCAGGATTAGATGTCTATGCGCACAATATCGAGACTGTTGAGGAACTACAGATGATGGTACGAGATTATCGTGCCAACTTCAAGCAATCACTCGATGTTCTAAAATTTGCCAAAGAATATGCTCCTGCAGGCACTCTAACAAAGACATCAATTATGCTAGGATGTGGAGAAACACCAGCTCAAGTGGTGAAAACTATGGAGAAAGTAAGGGATGCTGGTGTTGATGTTATGACATTTGGGCAGTACATGCGACCTTCAAAGCGACACATGCCAGTTTCGGAGTATATCACTCCAGAGGCTTTTGAGCAATATCAGAAACTTGGAATGGAGATGGTAATTTGCAACCTTCTTTTGTCGATTTTTCTTTATCCTTGTTTTACCACTGTCATCTTTGCGTAAGAATTAGAATCATGTTGGTGGGCATGTAATTTCGTTTGTGGTTCACTAAATTAGAAAAATAACTAATGAATGATGATATATTCGTGCTAATTTTTTTTTTCTTCCAGTGCCATTCATGTTCTTTTAAACATCGGATGAATAGTGATATTTATTTTGCTTTCTAATTACTTCTTCCCAAATTATGATATTTTTTTTTATACATCAGCTGCTTATGATTGGTAATATGTGTGTGTGTGTGTGTATGTACTATATAGACACGCTCATGTCCTTATATGTTTGTTCAGAAGAACAAAATCAGCCTGAGAATTTTGAAAGGCCTTGCCAAGTCCGTTTGGTGTGGACTGGCACACCTCACATTGTTTGTCTGAAAATGTTCACATGTTGCTTTATTGTGAAGTTATCAACTGGACAATGTAGTGTTGGTGTGAAACCTATTTCTTGTTTAGAAATTAGAACTTAGTGGTATCCTATTCAAGTTCCATTAATTTGGTCTTCTGATGTATAACTATCAAAAACATATGAGCTCCAATCTTAGGGCTTGGTGTGATTGTGAATGACACCGGGCCTGTACAGAAACCACAGGTCTAGTAAACGTCCATACATGAACCTGGTTACATGTGTTTCTTCCTTGATTTGTTTCAATTGGTTCTAATTGGATTTGTCTCTATCTCTGTTTTTACTGATTCCTGAGGTACTTCATAAATATTCCAGCATGCTTGAACAGCTTTCTGTGAGCGCAGTATCCTAGTCTATCGTGGCAATCAAAGTGAATGCCTATTTGAGAATATAAAAAGAGGAAAGCCCAAGAGAAAAAATAAATGACATTTTTTCCTGAGCACAAGTTACAGGGATCTGCAGCGTCACTATAAATGCTCTAATGTGAAAAGTTACTCGTGGCAGGGTTTCCGGTACGTGGCGTCTGGTCCAATGGTGAGATCATCCTATAAAGCTGGTGAGCTCTATATAAAGGCCATGATAGAAGCTGATCGTGCAAAGCCTTCAATCCTGCCCCCTTGATTGGAGGGTGCATGTTCCCTGCTTCATCGAAGAAGTTTGACTTTATCTCCATCACTGGTCAATGCTTGTGCCGGACACCACCTTCCAAAGAATGCTCAAGATTTGCATCCGATTTTCTTGCTTCAGGAAATAAAGTTTTTTGTCTGTATTCTTGAACGAAGAAACAAAAATGAGTTGTACTCCATTCTAAAAAGTTATTGTAAATACCAAATCTGTTGTACGCTGTAGCGTTTCATTTTATCATCATGCACTATATTAAAAACAAATAAGGAAAAGGAAAACATCAGTCTTCTCGTAGGATTCATGCCATGCGTCCTGTTCTACATGGATCTGAACTCTTACTATTTTTTTTCTTTTCTTCTCTTGCAACACGACAAAAAATGGGAACTTGGCCCCACGGCAGAAACGGTGTGGCTCGGGTCAGATAAGTAGCAGAGTGTGGGCACCAAATCGTCATGTAGGTGGGTCTCATTTGTTCACCCCTGGCCTCACATGGTTCTTCGTTGGTCTCCTCATCATATTTATTTACTTGGACACTTGATAACCCACGAAAAAGTAATAACGATTACCCACAGAGCGAGAGAAAGAGAGAGAGAGATATCTAGGTAGGCATTTGAGGTTTCTTGAGGAGCCAGCCGGTTGTTAGGGCGACGACTGAGAGGGCTGTCGTCGGCGGTGAAGACGAAGCTCTCTCAACCCGCTGAGTTGCAGAGGGGAGTCATCGGTCGTCGAAGATTCTTTGACCTCATCTACCGCAGCTTTTCAGCAGGAAGATTGTTATTATGCATTAGTTTTGGAGCATACCACTAGTTCTCAACGAAGGAAGCAGCATTCCCACTGCACAGAGAGTAAAAAAATGGATTGGTAGGTAGTCAACTGTTAAATAACAGGATAGAATTTTCACCATTGGAATTGTATGGCTGGCTTGAGATCTTGATTTTGATTTAATCGATACCTCCCTCTCCGTCACCACCACCACTACCTAGCTCAGGAAATCAAACACGAGTATAGTCTGGACTTTTTTTTTTTTTTTTTTTTTTTTTTTTTTTTTTTTTTTTTTTTTTTTTTTTTTTTTTTTTTTTTTTTTTTTTTTTTTTTTTTTTTTTTTTTTTTTTTTTTTTTTTTTTTTTTTTTCTGGATAGCTCGTGCCCTGAAGTTTATTTGGGCAATCAGAACACCCCCTACTCACATGCGTCCAACTGAAACGTCCATTCCGGGGATCCTAGGGTTGTCTTCCCATTGTGGGATCTCTGATTTATCACTTCAAGAGGAGATAATGGGTCCCATAAAATTGTTCGGCAGTTTCCTCACTGTCAAACTGACGTTTACCACTCCAACGGACAATTTCACATGCATAAGTATGGAATTTGTCTGGTATTTTTATTTTCCCTTGTCTCTTGTTTCTTCGAATCGATAAAACTTTCTGAGGGGAGGGAGATACACCATACATACTTTGAGCTCATGTCCTTCCGTATCAGTTGATAGAACAAGAGTCGCCATTTAACCAGCGACGCTGCCTCTCGCGAGCAATTGCTTTCATGAGTTAATAATGTTGAGGGACACAGGTTTCTGGTTTGTCAAGATGCCAAGTTATAATGTCATAAATGCAAACCATGTGGCTTTGCTTCTTCTCCACCACCATAATTGCGACTTGGGAAGTGAAGACAGAGTCATGCTCTTCATGCACCATTGACAGGAGAAATTTCCAACTTCAAAAGATAGATAGAGAGAGAGAGAGAGAGAGAGAGAGCAGAAAAGAGTATGCTAACTACAAACAAGTAAAACTCAAAAGCCATATGGTGCAAATTAAAATAAGGATTCCTTTCCATAGCACTAGGTGAAAAAATGTACACAAAGAGGCCTGCTGGGAAGCCTTGCCATGTCAATCCCCTTCCAACCTAACCTATCTATCTATACCATCGTCTGCAGCAACTAGAAGCTATTACTTTTACCTTTCCCGGCGGTCTTGGACCCCACCTGAGCCTCACCTTTCCGATCAGAGCAGATCTCAAAACCAGAAAGCAGGATAAGTGTGGAAATCAGAGAAAGATGAAGCATTCCAAAGCAACATGAGGGTTCTCAAGAGACTCATTAGGAGCAGAACCTGGCTGCTCCTGTGGCTTCATATCACCCCCAACACCGCCACCGCCGCCACCACCACCAATACCACCAACATCTACTAAACTTTGACCTCGGTCCTTTGTGGCTGAAGCAGGACCTCCGCTTGGCGACTGCGGGATCCTCCTCGAGCCGCTGCGGTTGACGGTCGGTCGGCCACCGGGATCCCCTCGAGTTGCCGGAGACCTCGATCTTGGGCCGTTACTCCTCGGACCCAGTTCACCACTGACCCTCCTGACTACGTTCCGGCGCTCTCCCGCTGGACTCCTACCGTCTCGGCCGGCAGAAACAGCTCTTCCGACAGCTCTCTGGCCGACGCCCTCCAACCTCCTCCCAGGGGACGCCTCCCTCCTTCTCGCAGGAGAGGCGCTTTTCCTGGCGCGGAGATCCTCCCTCCTGCTGGCAAACTGCCCTCTCCGGCTCGGCTGCTGCACTTCCGTGGCATTGCTGTCCTCCGTCACAGCCGCCGACGCAGTTTCGCTCACACTGATCGTCTCCGACACCTCGACACTCTCTTCCTCCGGCGGTACCCGGATCTTCTCCGGCGACGGTGGATGGGGCTTCTCCGCTGCCTGCTTCTCGATGGGCCTCTCCTTCTCAACGGGCCTCGCCCTCTCAATGGGCCTCGCAGGGAGGCTCGGCTTGGGCGTCTCGGACAGCACCTCCTTCACCTTCTCCTCCTCCGGCGGGTTTCTGGACGCCGCGTCTTGTTCGGCGGCCGAATCCTTCGCCGAATGTCTCGGAGGTCGGCGTTTGGCTTTCTTGCTCTTGCTAACACAAGTTCCCATTTTGGGTTTGCCCCTAAAGCAGGGATTTCGGGATCTCGGACAGCCCTGGAGTCCGTTTTCCTTGGAGCATAGTTTGAGAAATGGGGAGTCCGGTTTTGACGAAAGATGTTGCAGACAGGAACCAGGATGCCGGAAAACGCCGCCGCCCGTGGATTTTCGCGAGGGAGGAAGGCAAGCAACGGCGGGATCAGTCACGAGCAGGAAGAAGAAGAAGAAGAAGAAGAAGCATTATCTTGGAAGAAGAGTGAACCCATAAATCTGCGTAGTTATTGAGAATGTTGAAAGGAAGCATGAAGCATTTTTATTAATTTATTTCTTTTTCACTGCATGTGAATTACAGCATTAGCCTTCACAGGTGCTCCATAGGTCAGGTCACTGTAGTAAGAATCAGCTACTTTTGACCAGTTGGTCTCTTGGGTCTGAGCTGACCCAGTTTGTGGTGAGCTCACTCCCTTGGCTGGAGTGAGCTGACTCAGTCTACTTAACCAAGTGAAGGCATCTCAACTCAAGCCAAGTCCACAGGGCCAACCATTGTTTATCTGCGCGTTGTTCTGTTTTTGTAGGGCAATTGGTTCACTTTTACAGAAGGATAAACCAAACCGAGTCCAGGTAATCCTGACAATTCCAACCAAATCTGGGGCGGCTCGGGTGGTCCTGACCTGGCTGGGCCCAATCAGGGCAGGATGTAGACTTGTTTGACATATAATGTTGGATTCTTGTCAAAGAGGTCCTTCATCTTTCACTAAGCTTTTATAGAAAAAGCCCCCTACCCAATGGGATATTGCACCCCACAATGACTAATCTACTTGGTCCATTTATAAACAAGTTGAAGTCAGGTTCAAATGCATGCTCTAAATGTTAAATGAGTTGAAGTTAAGTCCAAATGCATGCTTGAAATGTTAGATGAGTCGAAGTTAAGTACAAATGCATGCTCGAAATGTTGAATGAGTCGAGTTCGAATTGTAAGAACATGACTCTTTTAAATTTCACTCAGCTCGACTCGACTGTATAATGGATGCTGAAATATAATGATAGAATAATGAGAATAGTAGTAACTAAGCTGGTTAAACGAGTTGATGAGTTAAAAGAAACAAGACATGCTTAACATAAACAAATTAAATGAGTTGAGCTCGAGCTTAACAGTGTATTGTCGAGTCAAGCTGACTCAAGTTTAAAGTTATGCTTGAAATGTTAAATGAATTGAGTTCAAGTTATAAGAACTCGATTTGTCTAACTAAATTCAGCTTGGTTCAGCTACATAAGTGTGTCATGAATGAAAGATTTTATAATGCTAAGTTTTTGTTTAAGGGATATTTAGATGCAGATTATGTACTTTTTTTTTTTTTGCTTTTTGGGTAGCTAAACATTCATAATTGAATTAGTTAAAAGAAACTACTTCTACCATTTAAACAAGTTCAAAGAAATGAAACAAATTAAGTTAATAGAAATAAGTTAAACACCGGTCGAGCCCCAACTCAATGCTCTATTGTTGAGTCGAGCTCCAGCTTGTTCTATGAAGCTCGGCTGGAGTTCAAGCCGATCTCAAACTCGAGTATTTTGAGTCCAATCAAGCTCCGTCTTCAGCTCGCGTGCAGTCCTATCTTATAGGACAAAACTCACAAAAAAAGGAGCTCCTGTCCAATAGAATTTCTCAAAAGGTACCCACTTTAAACTTGTTGGGCTCTCAAAGTAGGTTTTATGTGTCAACTCTTATGAGCCTGAACTTGTACAAATCCCTTGGGGTCAACCAGGGGCGAAGCCAAGGGGCCCGCAGGGCCTGTACTCACCCTCCTTTAAAAAAAATTAAATGTAAATTTTAGAAAATTTTACTTAGTCTTATATACAAATTTTGAAAAATAATATTTTATCTTCTGCCAAAATTTAGAAACTTTAACTTGACATCTCTTATGAAAAATTTCTAGCTTCGCTCTCAGAGTCGACCCATAAAAAAAGAAGCACATAAACATGCCAAAGCGCAGTTATACCCTTGATTTTAAGATAAAAAGTTATTCAAAATAACTTTTCTGAGTTTAAAACATTTATTCTTGCCTTCTTTATTGTTGATGGATGAGTTGATGATGATTATTATTGCACTCATGGCAGTCTTTGAATCCAGCTCCTTAGCCACGAGAACATACCTTTAGGCTGTCATGTTTTGATTTATCAACAGTCAGCATTAAAGTCATATCAGAAAGTTGTTGGCTGCGGGCACTTTGTTTATGATACAGATCAAGAAAAAACATGCATCGCTTTGCACAAGGGCATAAGTAAGCAGGTACTATTTTGCAATTACGGAAACACTTGGGCACGCAATGGTCTATGCTCCAAAAAACCTTATTTGGATCCAACAGGTTCAGACTTGTATCCATATTTGTCGATCTTGAAACCCTATATCGGTTCAAGCATTGAGATCAAGTTCATTTGGATCCAACAGATTAGACAGGTTCATATTGAATTGAATTTCAGATGTGAACATGTACATCTCGGTAGGACCCCACTCACATGCGCGTATAATAATTAATAAATTTGTAGATCATCCTAAATAAACTATGCATTCTTTTAAAAAAGTAGGCCCAGCTTCTAAACTATTGGAAAGATCTACATAGTTTGTAAGGAACACTAATTAATTACGTCAACTTTTGTGATCTTAATTTATTGTCAATGGATTGAATAAAATTTCTTACCGTCTTTTAACTACAAGCACAGTCATAAATAACGTCTCGGAGCTTTAAACGGTGAGGTTTTTCTCGGGTTTAATACAACAAGTTTTAAAAAAAATGAAAAAAATGAGAAAAATATGATAATTTTTTTTGAAATTAAAAAAAAGAAGCTACAAATAGAGAAAAATAAAATAAATGAGAAAATAATAACACAAACATGAAAAAATAAGTAGATTTGCAACAAATAAAAAATAAAAAAAACCGTTTGACGTTAAAAAACTAAAAAAATGAAAAAGGTGAAAAAAACACATTAAAAATGTGTTAAAAACGTATTTTTTCATTTTTAACGTTTTTTTAAACATGTTTTTAAGTTTTAAATGGCTATTTAATTTATCGCATTTTTTTTTTTTTACAAGTGAGCCTAGTATCACCCATGTGGGTGTTCAAGCTAGGAGTCCTTGATCCTGATTCCATGAACCTAATTCTTCATTTTCTATTTGATTCACAAGCTGGAGTTAGGCAGATCTCTACCAAATTATGCAAAAAAAATTAGGGTACCCTCGTGCTCGAAAACTTGACCACTGTAAGTTCTTTTTTTTTTTTTTTTTGCCGCGAACTCGATGGGTCTATAGAAGTATGTTCTTCTTGGTACCTAGAATTCTGAGCTAACCAATGGTGAAAATTCTGGTTTGTGCACAGTGGCGGAGTTACACATATTTGGCTGAGGGACACTCTTTGTATATTTGAGGGGCACTTTATATATATATAGATATGCAAAAAGTTTGTGGTTAACCACAGCGTGGGCAATTGCCCACACATGCTCCCATGTGGCTCTGCCCCTACTAAGAACATGTTAATTTACTACATTCTCTGTGATCTGTTGAGAGAATATTTATATGGATTCTTTACATCTTCAAACAGTCAATAAAATTGACCTGCTGAGGCCCACTAATTGATTTTTGTTTTGATTTGGCCATAGGAATGTCTCTCTCCAATCTTGAGCTCAAGTTTTTCACGTGGGGCTTTGTGTTGCAAAGCCAATTGGGCCCTCAAAGAGTCCACGACATGTGTGGGTGTGGCGCACAAAGGATAGTCGTATTTTGTCTACCTCTCTTCACACATAAAAATATGAGAGTTTAGTCGTATTGAAAGTTAAAAAGAAGAATCTTCGAGTAAATATAAATGGGCCGGTTAAAATATATAATGTCCTGATTCCCTTTTTTTTTAGTAAAAAAGCTAGTGGCGTAGTCAGAAAAAATTTCTGAAAATTGGATGGAGAACTCATGTATATATATATAAGATGTCAATGTAAAAATTTTTTTAAAAAAAAAAATTGAGGAGTTAGTGTGGGCATAGCTCTGGCACTGCAAAACCGAAACTATTAAGAGGTAGATTGGAATCGTCTTAAGGCCAACATAAGAGCAACATAAAAGCAAATATATATATTTGTATTAGATTTTGTCCTCAAGTTTTGTTTTGATGCAATACTGTAATAAGGAAGATGTGCTCAGCACTAGAGGAACGTATGGATAACCATTTCTTGTTTGTGTTTTATCACCAAGAAGAATAAAAGTTTTGAGCCTTTCACTGTTTTATTCATCAACGGTCGAAAAAATTTAATTAAAGATTGGTAGTCACTAGTCCAGTAATAGAGGCAAACGTTGGTTTGGATTTAAATATCCATGAACTGCATGGGCAGTTTCGCAAGAACAAGAACTTGGAATTTAATGGAATAAGGTCAGGACAAGTATGATGATGATGATGATGCAGGCAGGAACCTGAATCGGCTGTCCTGGTCTTGGAATTCGATCACAACTCCTCAGCTGCCACATGCAAGGCACGTTAAATTCTTCAGACTAATGACATGAAGGCACTGTACTTCCATCTTTCATTTGTCTTCTACTACTTTGAGGGGCGTTTGATTGATATATTCAGAACCATGAAATTTTAGAATCAAAACCTTTGTTTTTTAAAAAATTAGAATTATTAAACAAACGGGTAATTTTGTTTCTTGAATTATAAAACTAAAACATGAAATTTTGATTCCATTCCAGAAGAATTATGATTCTGTATTTTTCATTCTTTAATCAAAACCCACCATCAAATAACCTCTAGCAGACATAACTAGGAACAGGTCTTCGATCAGATATTTAGGTGACCAGGAGGGAACCCCATCACTCAGGTGAAACATTTAAGCTCCTTGTCCTTTCTCCTGCCTTTGGGGTCCAGAGTTGTGTCGGAACCTAGACTAAATCTGTATACTCATTCTCAAGCATCTGACCAAGGATAGTCCAATCTTGAGTTGTATGTGTATCTTGGTACTTGACCCAGCCTGAGCTAAGTACGACTGGGTCCGAGCCACATCTAGGCTTACTAAATTAGCATCTAATTTTCTCCTGTCGTGCAGCTTGAAGGTCCGGTCTTATGCTCAACTCATGACCCCAAAAAGCTGCATCTTGTTCACCCATGTCTTCTAACTTCAAGCAATTAGGGCAGATAATCTACATATGAATACTATCAAGATATTTGCTGTCTACTTAACCCTATAAAAAATAATTAAACATTTGAACTTTGATTGGATCCCATCAAGGGATGGAGAATATATATCTTGATGTTGGTCCAGTCTAAAAATCTAAATTACGAAATCGATCTATCACAAACCTTGTTGTGATCAGATCAAACCGAGAGAAAATTGCAAGTGGTCAATATAGGCTTCGGTCTAGTCTCTAGCTTGCTCAGTGCTGGCCTAGACAGCGGTCGAATCTAATGATCATGGAAGGTCAAGAACCCTGTTATTGCAAATCTAGCAAGTAAAATATTTTCTTGGTAACGGAAGGACTCAGATCCAGATCTGCAGCAGAGTTTGGAACGACTGCTTTATAGTTGTTGTTGAACACATGAACACTTGCGTGCACACACACACGGGCTCTTGTCCGGACCATTATCAGTGACTGGAAGCAGATGTACGTTAACAATGATTGGACCTGCATCTGATTGTGACATTGTAATTGATGCTGATTATGAATTTCTGATTTCTCATTTCTAAGTGTGTTGTTAATATAAATATTGCTGATGAATGATGTGATGTGTTATTTATATGGAATACTCTTTTCCTGATTTTTTTCTGAAAGTCTGTTTATTTTTCCTGATCTTACAGAACCAACAATAAAACATATACATACACAAATCAACTTGAGAACATGCAACTTAATAGGAGGCACATCTAAACAAAGCAAAGCTCACCTATTTAGCCGATCATGCACTTGAAGATGCGCAAGAAGAACAGGAAAAAGTGCCAAGAAGCCATGCTCAACGCAACCTGTACTGTCGATGGCCAGAAGGCCCGAACTGTTGTAGTCCTAACCTTGTAAGATAGCAAGAAGTGGTCACTCCAAGATTGAAGACCATGATTACTAAGCCCAAGCACGTTAAGCAGTAACCCTCGGCTACAAAATTGAGTCAAGAAAGTTTAAAATTTTTGAAAGGCCAAGATCATGGCTCGAAGATTTACCAATAATAAGCCTCAGGTTGTCCTCAATGTAGGTTTACTCCTAATTAGATATCAAAAATGACATCGTTTCTAAATGACGGGCATTAAAGACAAATGATGACCAAAAAAAAATCCAATTTCAAGTGGACATGGGACAGATTTGCAGCAAAGACACATGCTCTCAAGTTATAAGACAAACATCAAAAACAACAACTGCAGTCAAATGGGCAAAGTGCAGTGCCACCAGCATCGGGATTGTCGAAACCAAGTTCTTCTGCAGAATAAATGGTCAATCCATCAGCTGTCTTCTTTCTCCCTCGAGTAGGAGGATCAACCGACCCATTTCCCTTAGGAGCAGATTTCTTTTTGCCCTTTTTCTTTGCCTTGGAATCCTTTGGCAGTGAAGAACTTTCTTCACCAACTGAGTTTTCCTTGGGTAAAGCTTCAGATGTCTTCAACTTTTTCTTCTTCTTAATAGAGAATATTTCATCAATCTCATTTGATGGTTTTTGCTTCTTCTTATCTGAATTAGAATCAGTTGTCTGTTGAGAAGGATGCTGAGGCTCTTGCTCTGAAACTCGCTTTTTCCCCATTGACCATGCACATCAGCTGCCCAAATTTTTGCAGAAGTTAACTAAAGAACGGTTTGGCCTCGAGTCCAGAGGACAACTCACAAAATTTAAAGTTGATTTATCGCAGCATAGCAACCTGCACATAAAGAGATTTACTTGGCAACAACTAACACAAGTGTCAAAAAATTACTTTTGCATGAATCAGATACAAACGCAATCAATAATGTGTGGATATGAACAAGCAGCAACCAGTAGTAAAAGCCTCCCCACATGCACATAACAATGAACAGTTATACGATTCTTAAAACCAACTCAGTGAATCAGCAAAAACCATTTAATTGCCGCCATGTGCAAAGGTTGAGTTGTTAAAAATTGAATAAACAATCATCAGGTTAAAACATTATTGGATAATTAATAACTTAAAAAAAAAGTATTATGGGAAACACCATCTTTCAAATTTAGTTCACACAAAAAGCAGTGCTCATTAGATCATGCATAAAATAGCAAATTTCACAACAAAAAGGGAAGTGATGTTCCGACAAGTTTATTAATAATTTAGTAAACAAATGAGATTTACAATTATGTGTCATGCTTGCGAATAATAGTCGACCAAATCTACAAACGATGCAGAAATATGCATCAAATTGAAGGAATGGAGACAAATTGCTATCTATTAACCAAGGATATGGATAAAATATCAAATGTAAAAGGAACAAACACCCCCCCACCCACCCACAAGTTCAATGACAACATTGATGATCCAACTATGATAACAGCAAACGTCGACAATTACAATGTTAACAAACAACATAGTTGCAATGATATAAAAAAAGGGCAAAAAAAAAATCTTAAAAGTAATATGCTATAAAATGTTGCGCTGCAGAAGAATATCAGCAGTGCTTCCGGGTACTGGATGAAAGAGCTGATAATATTTCTTAATGCAGGAATCCAGTTAGCAGTTTACTTTCTTCTCGTAGGACTTAAACCTTACTATTATCTTGTGAGACCTCCCAGTAGAACTAATCTGAAAGCCAATGTGCAGAACTAATCTGAAAGCCAAGGTGCAGAGGAATAGGTCCAGCATTCAAGCTTGGATACAACTTTCCAATTGACTTGCTTTGATTATTTAAGAGGAGGTCCTATCTTTCACAAAGAACCACTTTAATGAAGGTAAGCCTGGTTTCCTCAGAAAGCCCTCAGTTCAACCATTAGACCCCTTTCACAACCCAAATGCATCATTTCAGTACTGAATGTTAACCATCAAACACCTCTGAGTGGAGCATCAACCACGACTATTATTGAAAACATCTCTACTCCATTCAATGCTCATTCTTACAAAAAACCAGCATAGCTTCCTTGAAGCTACTTCCAATTCCCCCACCCTAACTTATCTAATGTTATGCATATTAGTTAACTTCCTTACCCAAAGTAATAGTATAGTTGGAAATGTTTGGCATGCACCTGTAGCCGTCCTTGGGCTCACACAGTATAATTGGAAAATTTTACAATGTTTTCACCATGTGTGTCACGAAGTTGTTTAGTCTGGTCACTCCAAGCAATTAATCTGCATTTTAGTCCTCAGATATTGTGATCAAGATGAATACTCTCAATTCAACTAAACAACACCTTAGCCAATATCTCAAATAGGCCTCTCAAGAAATGATATTTTTGTACAACAAAAGATTTTAACACATTCTTAGGCCCAGAAATGTTACATAAGGAAATGAATTCTCTTGCTGGTACCAACTATTTGATTATATGAGGCAAACAAGTTGATGAGGTTGCCTCCTAGCAGCCAGAGCAAGCAAGCGAGAGAACAAGCAAGAGAGAGAGCAGGAGAAGAACAAGAAAGTGAATGGAAGGGGTGGCCTCTGGCTCAGCGAGAGAAAGAGAGCCTTAACAAAAGGAACACAAAATCTGGTACTTAGATCCAGATACAATTTTTTTATACTGTGGAGACATATCTAAAGCTCAGTACTTTCAATTGCCTTTTTATTTTCTTTAACTCATGTTCCACAGTAGCTTGGTAATATGTATAATTGTGATACCAAGATTTATATGGTAGAAAAGATCGTTCTGTTTATGACACTGAAATTCTGGAGAGATCATAAGGACTATGTGAGTCCAACTCACACAACATTGTATTTATTTTGCTTGTTAAGATCAGTAACAATAAGAAATTAACAAAACTGTCTCTATTTTTATATGATATGCATAAAAAAAGACTATAGCCAACAACAGGTTCTAAGAGTGCCTTTAGAGAAAAAGATAAGTTTTTAGCAAATTTTCTTCATAAATCACATAGAGAGGAACAGAGAGCTTAACAAGAAACTACTAGTTGAAGCATCATAGTTTTGAGAAAACATATCTTCTCCTCCCCATGCCACCGCTCTTTTCCTTTTGTCTAGCCCCTGTTATTCTCATTTGAGCATACTAGTGTTGCCAGAAGAACCAACAATAGAATCCACGCAGTCCAAGAATGGAATTCCAAACCAAACCTGCAGGAGGATGGGGCCTCCAACTCTTTTATTAAAACATATCAAAAATAGATCTAGGTATTCTATAGATCTATCTTACAAACTCTGTGAGCAATTCAATTCTTGTGGTCCAAGAATGGAATTGCTCAGAGTTAGAAAGATAGATCTATAGAATACCTAGGCCTTTCACATGGACTGCATAACATGAGCTTTTAATGTGTCCACCAACTGAATTTTTTCTGCACAATTACATGAACATAGTCTTGCTACACTATAGCAAGTCATATGTTCCCAAAAGCCAAGGAGGAGGTCCATTGCCTGCCAAGCCAATTATTTTGGTAAACTGAACTACAAGAACTTCTGACTTCTCTATGTATTTACCAACTGTATGTGAAAAGCAGACTATACAGTTTGACATTTTCTGTACATGATAGATACTTTTGCAGTACCCCCAGTTGCAAATGGTGATGAAGCGCTTAAGCTCTAGTTTCTATCTCAAATTCTTCATATGAAGAAAAAACTTGAACCACCATATCTAACAATAGCATCAACTTTAAACAATAAAGGGGAATGGAAATCCTAAAACATCTGACACTTTACAAAATTAGCCCCTTATTAGATAATGAACAATGTTGTTAAGTGTGATGACGTGAACCGAAGTGCTAAGCCTATGAATCGAGGTGCAGCACCCAGGCGAACCGAAGCATAAGCTTCAGGACCAAAATCATTGCATTTTTATAAACCACAGAAACAGACTAATTTTTTTAACAAACAACTTCTGAATCTCTAATTCTAATTTCCAGCATCTCATAGCCTAAACTAAATCTTCAAAATTTCAAATTAATTACCTATTGAAAAAAATGAGTATAAGTCCTCAACGTATTCATCACTGTTTCACAGTTTCACTAGCTTGTTCCTCATGAGATTGTGAAGGCAAGGTTTGTGTTAATGGTGGACCGGTGGTGGTGAACTTTACTTGATGTTAGTTCTTAATCTTCACACTCAAGATCTATAATTACCTAGTCAATATCATCAAGTGGCAACAACTTGTTTGTGTGCTTGAGGCGATGGAGAAGAACATGCTGCTATAGGAAGTTGCTCAAGAAGAAACCAATAATCCACCACATGTAGCTTGAAGTTCCTAAATCCACCAGGAAGTATAGACGCATAGAAATGCTTGTGTCCTGATAAGCATCGTGCAGTACTTGACGATAAGACCATGCAAGATTATTCTCATGATACATTTTTATATCTGATAACAACACATCCTAAAAATAATTTGGCAATATCATATATAATTGTATAAAAACTTGAGATGACATCCTCATATATTTCTCTCGACAATTGCTTCATATGACCCAAAGCCAAATCAGTACAAAAAGAAAAACGAATATATATACCTTGTATATAGCTGCATAGATTAAAAAACAAAAGAGATATATGGTAAAAAATATATTTAAAGAACTTCTTTTTGACAAGATTTTGAAAACGAAATACATGGTGCCACCGCATGCGCAGCAAGCTGAGGCGCACACATCAGGTAAATGCTCCTCGTTGTTCTGAGACGTGGCGTCTCTTTGTGTTGGTGCGCGTCGCCTCTTCACGTGCACTTAGCAACACCCAACTCAAACCTAATGAATGTCTCATTTCCTACCACAGTGATTTCCTTTAGCAATATTATATTGTTGGAACAAGAACCTTCATTACAAGGTTGAATTTCCTCAATAAGATGATGAGGGGAATCATGAACAGATCAAGTGCCACATATGGTCATGTGATTAAATTAGAACTGGTTGCTTGTAGAAGATGTATAGGCAACTAACTTGTACATGATATCATCCAATAACTCAGAGACCAACAACAAATCCGCCAAGCAGAAAAGAACGAACAAATCATATTTCTCCCTCAAGATCGATCTTTTCCTCCGAATGAAGCTTACAAAAAACAAACCAAGCCCAATCTCCTCGGTCGGCGGAGCTATTCGATTCTGAAGAAGGATTAGGAAATCACCGTACAGTAAAGAATTCTCGAACATTCGAACTCCACCGAGCTCAGGAAGAGAAAAACTAAATGAACGAAAGAGAAAGAAAAAGAAGAGGGGACAAGGGCGAGAGAGCCAGGGTTCCCGATGGTCCAGTAAGCCTGTGCTGACATGGAAGGAGATGGCCAAGAGACGAGACAAACTTTAGGGCTTCCTAACTACTCAAATCCAGTAGACCATGAAAGAGAGAAAAAGAGAGAAAGACAAAAGGAAAGAGGGGGTTACCTGAACTGGTCGTAATCCACACAGAGATAGATGGAAAAGGCCGAAACAAAGCCCCATTTTGACTAATGCTGAGGATGACGACGAACTCTCCCTTGCTCTCCCACAGTTGGACGATGGCGAAAAGCTGCTTCGGAGACGGACGGCGGCTACCGCACCGGCAGTCTGAAAGCGAGGAAGACGACGGCTCCTGCAGCTGTGTTGTGAACGGGAGGACGGCGATGCGCGAGTGGGTTGCCAATGGCCGGGTATGACCAAGACCCGTACTGAATTGATATAGATCCGGGTCGGATGCAGTTGGAAAGGATCCGATCAATTGTTTTGATTAGTGATGTTAATGATCGATGTGTCCTTAACCGCATTTGTTTTTTCAGATATTTATAATTCTAATTCGGATTGAAAGTCATAATCGAATCTGAATCTGAAATCCAATTTCACAATAAAAATCTTTACATGCATATCTAAATTTGAATCTAAATTTTGAACCAAGTCTAATTCATTTTCAAAATATAAGAGAGACGATATAAAATATTTCAAACCAAATCTAAAAAGAATCCAAATGCAATCATAATATATATGTATACCCGAATCCAACCAAATGTAATTTCTTAAATCTAAATTTGATCTCATTTTTTAATGGATATCAATTTTTTTTTTCATAAACCTACTTTTTTGGATCCGATAGTATATCTTATCCAAATAAGATATATTAACATGCCTAAGTATGATTAAAATATACAATAACTGATGCAGCTATGAATATACTTCAATATTTGAGATAGATTCATGAGACACTTATGTAGTATCATTGCTGCCAATCAATCATTAAAATTGCAAATTGTTCTTGTTATTGAGAAGCATGCAAGTATGGAACCCTGCAAGGTAGATGGATGCAAAATGATGCAACATTGCTTGAATGTTTCAATTGATTCAAGAGATACAGGATCTCAAGAATAATGATCACTTGGAAATTTTTTTGGAAAGATCAAAAGCAGGGGATGTTAATCTTATAAATAGCCCTCCATATGTGCAAAAACTAAAGGAACAAAACAAGTCGTGGGTAATTTGATTCCCAAGTACAAAAAATTCTTAAATTTGATTATTCCTTGATTATGAACTCAAACACTATATATTTCTAAAAACAAAGATAATGTATTGAAAAGTTAATGAATTGCACCAACTTCAAATGATATAATGCATACGTAGAAACTGAAAATGCTTAATTTTAAATTAATAAAACTTAATTGTTCGATAATAAGGGCGCGTTTGAATGGTTGGAACTAAAAGTAAAGTTCAAATTTACTGAAAAGTTTTATTTCTCAGCAAACAAGGAACTTTTGCACCGGGACTATTTGTGTGGTTGTGGAGCGCGTTTACAGTTTACACCTGTTGCCTCTTGGAGCCTCTCTTATTCGCCCACAGTCGCAGTTGAAGAGAATCACATCCCTTCTTCTTCACAGCAGCTCCACAACAACGTCGGCAGCTTCTGCGTCAAACAGGTAACGCATCCTTCCCTTCCCCTTCTGGTTCGCCCTCCTCTTCCTGTTCCCCTTCCCCCGTTACCTGCCTTCTCCGTTCTTTTCCCCTTCCTGACGCATCCCCCTTCCCCCGTCACGACCCCTTCCCATTCCGATTCCCCTTCCCCTTCTCTCTTCGCCCTATCTCTTCCCCTTCCGCTTGATCCTTCCCCTCTCCGGTCACTTTCCGTGCGGCCGCTTCCTGCCCC
Source organism: Nymphaea thermarum (assembly GCA_011799765.1). Lineage (NCBI taxonomy): Eukaryota > Viridiplantae > Streptophyta > Magnoliopsida > Nymphaeales > Nymphaeaceae > Nymphaea > Nymphaea thermarum. The sequence continues at coordinate 286,324 of JAANDH010000575.1, forward strand.
GTTTGACGCCCAAATCATAGATGACCGGTTGGGAGCCAATGGAGTCACCAAAGTCAATCCCAGTGCAAACCAGCTGGGAAATACACAAAATCGACCCCATTATTTTCAACCTCTTTCTCTCGTCTCTTCTGCGCGGGAAATAAGTTTAACTATGGCCGCAACTCTGTCTTCCAACTGCACAGAGGCTCTAGTCCCTTCTTCTCAATTACCGCCAAATCCCCCATTCATCGACACTGTGGCATTCTTTCCCTTCCACTTCTCTCTCTCGATCAAGTGCTGCTGGTCGGCCGGCAGTGGCCCTCCCATTCCCCGTATTATTTGCCATTATGGTGTATTATGCTGCTTGTGAACTATGCAATGGTATATCATGCGTTTCATTTGTTTGCTACAGGCGTTGTGAACGAATTTTGGTTGTGCAAATCCACTTTTACGTTTACATTGAATTAAAAATTGATGTGATTGTGCAAAAGTGCGGATTTGTGGATTTTATATGTTGGAAATAGGCAGCTGATATTATGAATAATCTTACAGATACACTTATTTATATATAGGTATTACTTTAGTTTGGTGAAACTAAAAGAATCCAAAACTATTAGTTCCTTCCCATCAAACAAAATGAAGTACACCCAAAATTTCCACATTTCAAGAACCTGATACTAAGTACCCAGAACTTTCTACTTGGGTATTTAATTATATCAATTCAAACTGGCCTAGTAGTACCACACTATTAGTTCTTTTCTAAATTAATATTCTTGCAGTCATTTCCAAAGTTTTCAAATCTATGTATCTTCTAGAACTTGTCATCATACTACAAAATATGTGACCATGTTTATAATGATGAATCTGCTTTATTTTTTGGAACAGATGTGTAAAACAGTAACAACATGTTATTGTTGCCAAACGAATTCAGAAGCCTAACAGACCCTTTTGAGCTTGAAGACGGCTGGCTAGCTCTCCCAACTCGTTAACAGACAGCCTAAGACAAGCTCCAGCGTTAACGGGGGCCATCAGCTTGAACTTTGGCTAGCCCGGCCAGGCCAAAAACTATCCGCTGAAAGTCCAGCCCATTGCCTAATTACTGGGGAAGAAGTGATACTGAGAGTACAGAAAGAAACACGGATTCCTTTATGCAGCTAGTTTAATGTTGGAGAAAGAGATCAGAGATGGATCGTCCTGTAGGCTTAATATTTTTCACCGATCTTTCATGAACCAAGGTTACCGACTCATAGGTCGATCCAAGTATATCTACGGATTCTAATTATTTTTAAGTTGATTAACCTACCTGATATGCTTGTTAATTTTCTACATTTTACTGTTGATGAATATCAACAGAAACATGTTCTTATTAATGAGAGAAACAAAGCTTGGACATGAATATTTTACAACACGAAGCATGTTATTAATCTGTAAGTAAGCGCACCACACTCAACATTTAAACAAGAAAAGCAACAACTGTACAAGTAAGTTGCCCCATGCAGTAATTAGTTGCGCCATATGCGCTCGCAACCATGCTTAGTTCCAAGGGACAGTTAACCAATAGTTGGCAAACTCGGTGATCAGAGTTGCGAGTTACCCGACTAGGATTGTCCATTTACTGAGTCACCATTTACTGAGTCAGGTGCATGCGAAAGGAGCAAAGAGAAGCTAGATG